>CM060328.1:6386636-6391636 GCA_030674155.1 Stramonita haemastoma | reverse complement strand
ATGGACCAGAAATAGAGAAAGAGCGGCGGCCAACGGTAGATAGGTTGAATCTCGGAATTTTTAAGGATAAGGTATCTGCAGCCGAGCGGAGGGAACGAGAAGGTGTGTACACGTGAAGACATTCACAGAGGTAGGAGGGTGCTGTTTTGTAGAGACATTTATAACAGAGAGTACTGATCTTGTAGTTAACTGTCTGTGGCACAGGCAGCCAGTGGAGAGATTGCAAGAGAGGAGTAATGTGTTCAGATTTTTTCTTTCTGAGGACCAGTCGAGCTGCAGAGTTTTGTATACGTTGGAGAGAGTGGATAGATGATGCTGGCAGACCAGCCAAAAGAGAATTACAATAGTCCAGACGTGATATATTTATATATATATATATATATATATATATATATATATATATATATATATAGATATATATATATATATATATATATATATATATATATATATATATATATTACCAAAAGAGAGAGAGAGAGAGAGAGAGAGAGAGAGAGAGAGAGGAGAGAGAGAGAGAGAGAGAGAGAGAGAGAGAGAGAGAGAGAGAGAGAGAGAGAGAGAGAGAGAGAGAATTTTGATTGATTGATTGATTGATTTACACATGTTGGACGAAATGGCAAACAGACACTTGCAAGTAGCAATTTTCCGTGTACACAATCTCTTTAAGATCTAAGGCAGGTCATACACCTGTCTAAAAACACAAACCTTCATGTTACCGTCAACACTTAAAACTCAACACTTTTCTGGAACCAAACAAGATCTGTTTTTTAATTTGTAAACGAACTTCCAATTGTGTGACAAAAATAATTTTTAAACGAAAATCCTGGTTAGATCGAATTCAGGTAAAGGTTGTTCACTTCTAGCAGCATTAGACTGTGAGGAAAAAAAAAGAAAAAAAGAGGAGGATAAAAGTGGAGGAAACAAAACAGACCTGAACCAAATTAATCGAAGCATTCAACAACATCTCCGCTAACAAATCAATGAGAGATAGAGCAATGACCTTTCGCCATGTCAACTACTTTAGGTGTCTGTAAACGAACTTCAAAGCACTCTGTGCATTCAGCACCAATGCCAGAGTCCTTAAAAAACAGACTTTAAAAAAACACGACAATAGATAGCTGAAGAAGAAAAGAGATGCACTAGGCAAGCATGACCGACCACAGAGCACAGTGACTGACAAACATAGCATAGCGCGGGACAGTGCAGTACAGGGCTTTAGCTTCTCTGCAGGGAATACCGGCGCAAGTTGAAAAAGTTCAGGGTTTTGTCAGTGATTTACAAACGTAAACATCAACATGCTGGGCCATGGCTTTATTCTTTCAGTAGTATGTAGGGTATGAAAGGAGGTACTACTGTTTTAACCACGGTTTGTGCTGGTTTTGAAGCATGGTTTTGAAGCGTCACGTCTATATAACAGCACAAGTTGAAGAAGTCCAGATTTTTGTCAGTTATTCACAATGATGTTTGGCCTTGGCTTTATTCTTTCAGTAGTATGTAGCGTAGGAAAGGAGGTACTGTTTTGAAACACGGATTGTTCTGGTCTTGAAGAATTACATGTACTGCTTTTTATGAGTTTAAAAAGTACGTTTATGTATGTTGATTAGTAAAGGTTGATATCTGTGGTTCAGGCAGGTGACTTTATACTTGGATAGGACACTCACTTCTTTTCTTATTGTTCTTGTTCTTGTTCTTTTCTTGTTCTTCTTGTTCTTCTTCTTGTTCTTCTTGTTCTTCTTTGTTCTTCTTGTTCTTCTTGTTTCTTGTTCTTGTTCTTGTTCTTGTTGTTGTTGTTGTTGTTGTTGTTGTTGTTCTTCTTCTTCTTCTTCTTCTTCTTCTTCTTCTTCTTCTTCTTCTTCTTCTTCTTCTTCTTCTTCTTCTTCTTCTTCTTCTTCTTCTTCTTCTTCTTCTTTCTTTTCTTCTTCTTCTTCTTCTTCTTCTTCTTCTTCTTCTTCTTCTTCTTCTTCTTCTTCTTCTTCTGCTTCTGCTTCTGCTATCCCGATCTCCGTGACACTTCATCCATCTACACTATCTAGAACACTGAAAATTTTACATTAAAAAAAAAGTAAAAGGAGAGAGAGAGAGAGAGAGAGAGAGAGAGAGAGAGAGAGAGAGAGAGAGAGAGAGAGAGAGAGAGAGAGAGAGAGAGAGAGACAGAGACAGAGACAGAGACAGAGAGAGACAGACAGACAGACAGACAGACAGAGAGAGACAGAGAGACAGAGAAACAGAGACAGAGAGAGAGAGAGACAGAGAGAGAGAGACAGACAGACAGAGAAAAGAGAGAGACAGAGAGAGATGAAGGAACAAAAAGTAAGAAAAGCGGTGTATGAAAAAAAAAGAGAGAGCAGACTGAATCAAAAAAAAAAAAAGAGACAGAGTATAGTGATAAACGCCGTGTGTATCAAATATTGTAGGCACAGTGTTTATCCTCAAGCTTCAATTTCCTCCCCAGTTAAGTTGGCAGTCCCAGCGAAGACATCCACCCCGAGTCATACTAATGAAAATCTGCTGTTGACTTAACCCAGAGCGCGGAAGGGAGCAAACACTCCTGAGTTGTTTGATCGACATCTGTGGAATACAACTTGCGGATTAGTCCGGCAACCCATAGATACGGTGTAGAGAAGGATGTGTTTCTTTCTTTCTTTGGTTGGCGGTGAAATGTTTTGTTGTTATTTTGAGTGTGTGCACTTATTTTTTATTTTTTTTTTGCTGGTGTTTTTTCTTATTTCTGAGGTTTTTTTTTATTGTGTTTTTATGATTCATTTAATAATAATATTGCAAGGGATTTATATAGCGCTATGTCTTGCAAAAGCAAATCAAAGTGATTAGCATTCATTTGTTTATTGCTTTATAGAAAAGCTGTTCATATTCCTGTTGTTGTTGGTTTTTGTATTGCCTCCTTTCTGTATTTCATATTTTCTTCTCTTTTTTTCTGACTTTCTTTTGTTCGTGGATCTGTTTGTTCTAGTCATAATCATTAAGCTTTTATTGATCTCTACTTTTTTCTTTTTGTGTATTTCACTTACTGTCCTTTTAAACCGGTATTGGGTTGGTTTTTTTTCTTGTTCTTCTTGTTCTTGTTCTTGTTTTTGTTCTTGTTCTTGTTGTTGTTGTTGTTGTTCTTCTTCTTCTTCTTCTTCTTCTTCTTCTTCTTCTTCTTCTTCTTTTCTTCTTCTTCTTCCTCTTCTTCTTCTTCTTCTTCTTCTTCTTCTTCTTCTTCTTCTTCTTCTTCTTCTTCTTCTTCTTCTTCTTCTTCTTCTTCTTCTTCTTCTTCTTCTTCTTCTTCTTCTTCTTCTTCTTCTTCTTTCTTCTTCTTCTTTCTTCTTCTTCTTCTTCTTCTTCTTCTTCTTCTTCTCTTCTTCTTCTTCTTCTTCTTCTTCTTCTTCTTCTTCTTCTTCTTCTTCTTCTTCTTCTTCTTCTCTTCTTCTCCTTTCCTTTTATCCCTTTCTTTCCTCTCATGCTGCAGATGTGCCTTTCCTGTAACAATTCTTTCTGCAGAGTGGTGAACTAGATAACGACTGGAAACGAGAGATGGTTACTCGGCATTGCTAATCAGAGACAGGGGGTGGAGACAGAGGCATCCCTAGTGAGAAAACACACACATGATTAGAGTTTTGCTGACTTAGATAAACGCAGCGAGACTTAACTAATGTGTGTGTGTGTGTGTGTGTGTGTGTGTGTGTGTGTGTGTGTGTGTGTGTGTGTGTGTGTGTGTGTGTGTGTGTGTGAGAGAGAGGAGAGAGAGAGAGAGAGAGAGAGAGAAGAGAGAGAGAGAGAGAGAGGAGAGAGAGAGAGAGAGAGAGAGAGAGAGAGAGAGGACAGAGACAGACAGACAGAAGACAGACAGACAGACAGACAGACAGACAGACAGACAGAGACAAGAACAGAGGGCAAAGACAGACAGACAGAAGACAAGAGAGAGAGACAGAGAAGGAAGCAGAGAGACAGGACACAAACACACACACAACAACAACACACCACACACACACACACACCACAACAAGCACACATGCGACACGTACTAGACACACACAACACACCATCACACACAACACAATCTACACCGAAAAATATAAAACACACACACACACACACACACACACACACACACACACACACACACACACACACACACACAACACACAGAAAGTTACCAATCTGTTCTTCTCCTGTTCTATGGCATTCCTCACTGAGAGCCGGCAGACTGTACAAGACAGTGAGATTGGGGGAGGGGACAGTGGGGGGACAGGGGAAGAGGAGATAGATAATAAGAGTTTACGGTAGCCGGCCCCTATGCCCTATCCAAGAGGCCACCACGGCCAATTACACCGTGATTGTAGAGTCCCTGTCCTCTGTCCACCTCTGGCCTCACTGACTGATGACTGGTCAGCTGGCCAGGCTAGGCCTGAGAAGCAGGTGTGAAGAGACAAAGTCAGGAAGGTGGGCGGAACAGTGGGAAGGGACCCTGTCTAAAGCGGTCTGTAGTACTACTACTTGTCCCTAAGTCTCAGAACTGACTGACACCCAAGCCTTTTTGTCTGTTTCAGGTACCGTCACCATCATCCTCATCATCTCTACAGACGTGTGTGCGCTGACCGTGGGGAATGAGAGTAGTGGAGGATGTTAATCAGCACTTAGCGAGCTAGCCAGCCTTACCCAGCCTCTACCCAGCTCTAGCCAGCCCTACCCAGCCTTACCCAGCCCTACCCAGGCCCTAGCCAGGCCTAGCTAGTCTGTTCTGGGGCAATTACCAAGCTTCCAGGAGAGAGAGATAGTCCAGAATCACTCAAGCTTACAGGATCGACCATGCTTCGTTAAGTGGCGTGCTGGTTTAAGACGACAAAGTCCTCACCCCGTCACTGGTCACATCACCAGCTTGACGCCTGTACAGACTGACCAGTCCAGGGGACATTGCTAGCCTATCACGCCTGTCGTACTGACCAGCCAGCGGAAAGGGACACCGCAGCCATCACGCCTGTACAACTGACCAGGCAAGA
>CM060328.1:6349136-6359136 GCA_030674155.1 Stramonita haemastoma | reverse complement strand
TTACTTTACCTTTACAATCCCTTTACACATGTGTAGGGAATATCTGGTCACTTACTCTGTGCTCGTGCAGATCTGTGCTGGAATAGGTAATGGATTTTGTAATATGGCGCCTTTGGTTATATGTTATTTGAATGATTATGGTCTGGTTACCAGAAAATACAGTTTATGTAAGATGCTTTATGCTAACTTCTCTTTTTTTAATGATTTAAAACAGAACATCCCCAAAGACGGAATACAGCTACCTTCTTGGTGGGAAAAATTGGTCGCATACTCAAAACCTCACCAATGGTGAATGTTGGTGCTCTACCTGAAAAACAAAAACAAAAAAACAAAAAGGAAAATGAATTACAGCCCTTAATTGTTGTTTTTGTCGACGTTTTGACAAAAGAATGAAAAAGAGAAAGCAAAAATGGGAAGAAAGGGGGGAAAAGAAAGGAGAAACAAAACAAAAACACACTTAAAACCAAAAGCCTGAACACAAGAATGGGGAAAAGGTTAAAAGTTAAAAGAGAAAACTAGTAAAGAAGAGGCCATAAAAAGCAAACCAACTAAACAACAAGCAAAAAAAACAATCTGCATTAGAGTCAAGAAAAACACATACTTTTTCTTCTCCTGTTTTAACAAACAAAAAAAACCCTATCTGCATTATATTAAAAAAACACACGTACTTTTCTTCTTCAGTTTTTTACTGCCTTCTTCGACTACTTCCTTTAACGGTTTCGACACAGCGGGTAAGTAATTCGTCAGACCCAAACAACAGTGACAGCCACATTAACAAAGAAAAGAGGCCCGCATTTGCCAACAGTCAGAAACGGTCATTGGCCTTGACAGACGCACAGAGCCTCGGTCTGACAACGAGGGCAAAGTGACGTGTTTCCGGAATAAAAGGGATTGGTCACGTGTGTGTAACTGGTAAAAAGTGTTTAGTCTATGTAATAGCATGGCCACTCAGGAAGACCTGTTAGTGCTTTAATGGGAGGGTGGTGGGAAGGAGGAAAAGAATTTGTCTACAGCTGAGGCAATTCATCTGTTGTTTCTTTTCTACTTCAATAACATAGTGAGTTTAGGGACAATATTTAGAAACAAAGCTAACGAATGACGTAGAAGAAGAAGAAGAAGAAGAAGAAGAAGAAGAAGAAGAAGAAGAAGAAGAAGAAGAAGGAGTAGGAGTAGTAGTAGTAGTAGTAGTAGTAGGAGGAGGAGGAGGAGGAGGAGTAATAATAATAATAATAATAATAATAATAATAATAATAATAATAATAATAATAATAGTAGTAGTAGTAGTACTATTATTATTATTATTATTATTATTATTATTATTATTATTATTATTACTCCTCCTCCTCCTCCTCCTACTACTACTACTACTACTACTACTCCTACTCCTTCTTCTAATAATAATAATAATAATAATAATAATAATAGTAGTAGTAGTAGGGGGTGTATGGAGTGCTTAAGGAGAGGTGGTACCTTTGTAAACCTGGCAGTAGCATCCTTCGGGATGGACGGGAGCACTGGTCCTCACTTGGCACTCAACTCTCACTTCTGGGTCCGGGTCCTTAACCCACCCACACCCCGGTAACCGCTTCTACTGGCGGGCGAAACGTTGTGAGGGGCTGGTGCATTCTTACCCACCAGTAGGAGTCTTGGAGAGGAGATGGGCGCCACCAAGCTTCCTCAAGCCCACTGCAAGGACATGATGAGTAAAACAAAACAGAAAGACATGCCGGATCGGTCGAGGCCCGGATCAACAACGACCGCGCTACCCACTGCAAGTCCCAGGGTGGGAGTGACAAGTGTGCTACTGGGGCAGAACAAACCCTAAAGCTTCCAGATAAAGGGACAACCATTGGTACATGGAATGTAAGAACTCTGTACCAAACAGGAAGAGTACAGGAACTTACACATGAATTACAGAGGTATAAATGGGACATAGTAGGGCTTGCGGAAGTCAGATGGATTGGCTTTGGAGAAACAACCACGCAAGACGGCCACAAAATATGGTACAGCGGAGAAGAAAAAACTACATCATCATGGAGTAGGCTTTATTGTCAGGAAAGAGATTGTGTCAAGCATCATCAGCTGCACACCAGTATCCAGCAGACTCATCTCAATCAGAGTTTCTGCAAAACCCCAGAATCTCACCATCATCCAAGTGTATGCTCCAACATCTGACTACGATGACGATCAGATAGAACAATTCTATGAAGAACTTGAAAACGTCATCTCCAAAACGCCCAAAAAAGACATCCTTATTGTGGAAGGCGACTGGAATGCTAAGGTGGGACCTGATGCCTATGACACCTGGGCAGGAACCACAGGACGATTTGGACTGGGAGAAACAAATGACAGAGGACAGCGGCTGCTGGAATTCGCAAAGAAGCACAAACTGACTTTGGCTAACACACTCCACCCTCACAAGCCATCCAGAACATCAACCTGGCACTCACCAAATGGTCTGATTCATAATCAAATTGATTACATTCTGTCACCCCAAAGATTCAAATCCAGCATAAACAAGGCAAACACAAGAACATTCCCAGGAGCTGACATTGGCAGTGACCACGACCTTGTACTTACCACCATCAGGCTGAAACTGAAAGCAAAACAACAGCCAAAAAGCCCACGCATAAGATTCGACCTGGAAAAACTCAAAGACCCAACAGTGGTTGAGATCTTCCAAGCCAACATTGGAGGAAAGTTCGCCGCACTCACAGCCATCGACAATGATGTGGACACATTGGCCAACAACATCAAAGAAGTGCTAACGACAGCAGCAGAAGAAACATTAGGCAGAAGCAGAACAAAGAAACAACCTTGGGTGACAAATGAGGTTCTTGACCTCTGCGACAAAAGAAGAGAACTTAAAAAACAAAAGTTCACAAGTCAAGAAGCTTACAAGAAGTACATGGATAGCCACAGAGAAGTGAGGAAAAAGATGAGAGAAGCCAAAGAAGCGTGGATAGAAGAACAATGCAACAACATCGAAGCTGGAATGACCAAGGGAAACAGCAAAACAGCTTACGACACTTTGAAAGCACTAACGAAAACCACACAGCCTAAAGCCTCTGTTATTGAAGACAAAGAAGGAAATCTTTTAACGGAAAACAATGCCATCCTCCAACGCTGGACAGAATACTGTGAGGGATTGTACAACTACCCACTACGCCCAGATACCAACATAGTTTCTGACAAACCCCCTGAACACCAAGATAAAGACCCACCAATACTAAGGTGTGAAGTAGATGCAGCTATTAGACAATTGAAGAAGGGGAAGTCCCCTGGAATCGATAACATCCCAGCTGAACTCATAAAAAATGGAGGGAATGAAACAGCAAGGCGATTCACAGAACTTTGTCAGAAGATCCACGACACCAAAGAATGGCCAAAAGAATGGACACAGTCTCTTGTAATACCCCTGCCAAAGAAAGGAAACCTCAAACAATGCCAGAACTACAGAATCATCAGTCTCATAAGTCATCCTAGCAAGATCATGCTGCAGGTAGTCCTCAACAGACTGAAAAACCAAGCGGAAAAACTCCTGGCAGAAGAACAAGCGGGCTTTAGACCAAAACGCAGCACAATGGAACAAATTTTCAATCTGAGAATTCTGATAGAGAAGCATCTCCAACACCAAAAAGACTTGTACCACAATTTCATAGACTTTAAAAAGGCCTTTGACAGGGTATGGCATGACGGCCTCTGGCAAGTACTCAGGCACTTCAACATTGACAGCTGTCTAATTGAAGTCATCAAAGCTCTGTACGAGAACGCAGAAAGTGCAGTTTTTATGAATAATCACGTGGGCGAGTTCTTCAAGACCACGGTTGGGGTTCGCCAGGGATGCCTTCTCTCACCTGTACTCTTCAACCTCTTCCTCGAAAACATCATGACAGAGACACTGCAAAACCACCACACTTCCATCTCCATTGGTGGAAGACCCCTTTGCAACCTCAGATTTGCAGATGACATTGACCTCATGGGCAGCAGCAAACAAGAACTGCAAATCCTCACAGACAATTTAACAGATCGAGCGAGCGCATACGGCATGGAGGTCAGTACAGAGAAATCAAAGATCATGGTCAACAACGCGAGTAATGACATCACGGAAATAAAGATGAATGGAGAAACACTAGAAGAGGTGAGCCAATTCAAATACTTAGGCTCCATCCTAACAAAAGATGGCACATCAAACAATGAAGTGAAAGCTCGCATTGCAACAGCAACATCTGCTCTAGTCAGACTCGAGAAGATCATCAGAAGCAACAACATCAGCTTCTGCACCAAATACCACCTTTACAAATCCCTCGTGATATCTATCCTCCTATATGGCTGTGAATCATGGACTCTGACAGCAGAGTTAGAGAGGAGAATCCAAGCATTCGAGAACAAGTGCCACAGAAGACTCCTCAAAATATCATACAAAGAACACAAGACCAATAACTATGTGATAGAAGAAATCAAAAAGCGTGTGGGCCCCCAAGAGCCTTTGCTCTCCACCATAAAGAGGAGAAAGCTGATGTGGTTTGGTCACACCACAAGACACAACACCCTAGCAAAAACCATCCTGCAAGGAACAGTCGAGGGCAAGAGAAGAAGAGGCCGCCAAAAGAAATCATGGGTTGACAACATCAAAGACTGGACCGCCCAACCCCTGCAACACCTCCTACTAGCCACGCAGGATCGTGAAGCATGGAAAAAGATCTCTGTTGCGTCTTCTCTCATGTCCCCCCTACGTCCCTTGGGACATGGGACTGAGTGAGTGTGAGTAGTAGTAGTAGTAGTAGTAGTAGTAGTAGTAGTAGTAGTAGTAGTAGTAGTAGTAGTAGTAGTAGTAGTAGTAGTAGTAGTAGTATCCTAATACTTCTTAAGATACAGTGCTCTTAGAAATTGAAAAAAGGTGCCCTCACGTGTTCGTTAGCTGTTTACTAAGTGAGAGAGGGAGTGTGTGGGTGAATCATTAGTCAATCATAGAGTAATTTAGTAAGTTAGTTAGTAATTAGTAAGTAAGTTAGTTAGTAAGTTAGTTAGTTGGTTGGTTAGTTGGTTGATTAGTTACCGAGTTCATCCATTAGTTCATTCGTTAATACGTTAGTTCATTCGTTAGTCGGCTAGTTAGTTTGTAGGAGTATAGGAATGCAAATCATCATTTAGTTGATTTAGTGTATATCTAAGCAGATAAGGAAAAATATGTCGTATTGGTGGGCTGATTGAGATAATCAGCCTGGGAACAGCAGAACAGCATCGTCACAGAAAATGACGCAGGAAAAATAGGTGGGTATTCCCTTTATTTTCATGTCTGTATGCTTCTGTCTCTTGTCTTACACTTATTGCCTCAAAGAGACAGTGCAAAAGAGAGTACTCATTTGTAGAATGTCTCTAACCTCCCTAGGGCCTTTAGCTGTAATGATCTTTTTTCTTCATGTGAATACATTTGGCCTGCTTCTGAGTATCTTTTTCTCGGTCTTCTCTCAGCCTGTTTCTGTCTTTCCTTTCCTCTTGTTCTCCCTTTCTGTGTAAAGCAGCGCACACCACAAAACCGAAACATTAAGCACACAAAGAAATGAAACAAAAATGAGCAGAAGTCAAACCACAAGAAAGAACAAAACCATCATTTTGGAGAAAAATGGCAGGAAAAAGAAACAAAACAAGGTATATATCCTTTAAGATTTTTTTAATCGATGACAACACAATTAGCAAGTTCTGCTGACTACACTGTTTCGACTTTAATATCCAGCATTTCCCGAATCAACTCAAGAATCAGTTACAAGAACACAGCACAAATAGACACATAAAGCTAATTACCTTTATAGCCACAAAGAGACATAGTGCAAGAGAGTACTCATTTGCAGAATGTCTCTAACCTCGCAAAGGCCTTTAGCTGTAATGATCTTTTGTCTTTCATGTGAATACATTTGGGGTGCATTTGTCCTATCTTCAGTACAACATGTTTCTGCTCCCAAGGCCTTTAGCTGTGATGATCTTTCTCTTTCATGTGAACACATTTGTCCAACCTTCAGCAGAACGTGCTTTACCTTCCTCTTATTCCATGCCTGCATTCATTTTATGACCTCACACGTTTTGCCCCACATCACTTCCTCATCCTGGCACACATATACATGTGCACAGTGCATGCATGAGCGCACACACGAGCGTGTTTTACCTCTTTCTGCCCAGGGAGATGTGTAAACACTGCGAGCTGGAGAAAGAATGAGTGTCTGACCAGTTAATGTACCTCAGAGTGTTTTCACCTTTCCGCCATTTCCTCCGCTATGCTCTCTGCTTAATTCACAGCTATGTTCAACGCCCATAACCTACAGACTGATCCTCATCTCTCTCTCTCTCTCTCTCTCTCTCTCTCTCTCTCTCTCCTCTCTCCTCTCTCTCTCTCTCTCTCTCTCTCTCTCTCTCTCTCTCTGACTCACAGCTATGAGCACAGTTAATAAGCCACAGCCCTGCATGCTCTCTCTCTGTGCTCTCTGCTTAACTCATAGCTGTGTGCAAAGTCCATAACAAACAAGCCTGCATGTTCCATGGTTCTGCACTCTCTATGTGACTCACAGCTGTGAGCACAGTCCATAACCTACAGGCCTGCATCCTCCCTGTCTCTGCTCTCTGACGGAAATGAAAAAGGCTGGAGCCCAGAGAGAGGCTCTTCCGCTATCAAATAAAGACTGTTTGCTGACATTGACCCAAATGAGGTGTCAATAGGAGCCTGTGGGGTGACCATGCTTTGAACAAAAACACGTGAAGGTGCAGACGTATCGATTGGCACTTAAACATAGATATGTGTGCATGCACAAACAAACCTTCTCCCTTAGGACACACACATAAACACACACATATACGCACGCACGCACGTACAGACATGCACGCACACACGCACACACACGCGCGCACGCACACAAGCACACACACAAGCCAGTACCGGTCTCTGTTTCAATGTCTGCTACTCTCTCTCTCTCTCTCTCTCTCTCTCTCTCTCTCTCTCTCTCTCTCTCTCTCTCTCTCTCTCTCTCTCTCTCTCTCTCTCTCTCTCTCTCTCTCTCTCTCTCTCTCTCTCTCCTCTCTCCTCTCTCTCTCTCTGTGTAAGGAGATGTCTATCATTTCTCTGCCTGGAGGTGATTGCAGAAACTAACAGCATCAAAGTTTCATCAAAGTTCACTGCAGGAGGCTGTGCAGTGTAGCAGTGTCGGGCAATGGCAGACATCTTGATGGATGAAGTCCTTCGAATGAGACTATAAGCCGAGGCCCCGTGTGCGAACGCACGCAGAACATCTTGCGCACATGATAAATCCTGTTCCGCTTTTCGTAAGCGTAGGCATCGTGTGCTGGTAGAAACAGATAAGATTGACGAAACTGCATACACACGGGGATTACATGTTAAAAAAGAACTTTAGTGCTTATTCCATTATCCTCGATATAAAAAGATAAATGAATAAATAAATAGATAGATAAATGAAAAAAATCAAAACAAAGTAAATAAACAAATGAATAAATAAATAAATGAATAAATAAATAAATACAAAATTTTAAAAGTCATGGGGCCAGGATCAGGTTGCAGTGCTGCTAACCAGTCCTATCCTACTGTCCAGCCTCCTCCAATCTCTGATTTCACGCAGTCCTATTTCTTGGAGAAATATCACCATAGCCACCAGCTCCATCTGTCTGAGTTAGTTGTCCTGGAACAAAGTTTTTGCAAGTTCAGAAGGAAGATGTAGAATATACCCACTTACCCACTTCATTTCCAAGTCAAACGTTTGTTCAAAATCCATTTTCTGACTAAACTTTTAATGCGAAAGTATACTTTTTTTTTTCAAAGTGGGTTGAAGTAGGTCATTATTTATTTTTCTTTTATTCTGAGTCACGTAGCATTTACATGACCTTTACAAACTTATCTTTCTTGCTCCATTGTTTGTCAGAACAAATAAGGTTCAGGGGGATGTGGAATGGGGTAGACTGTGTCTGCTTGTTTTAAGTGGATTCAAAATCAAACACGATACTTTACTTCACTGAAGTCATCGCGATAAAGTTAACCTAATGTTGAAAGAATTTTGGTGATGCTTCTTCTGTGGTAACAACCTGAAAACCTGTATGCGGACAATCTTCTCTTAAATTTTCTGTTCCTTTTTTTGCAGCTTTATGCCAGCTGGTAGCTAGATAACTGTCTATAACTTGACGTAGATAAGTGTCTATAACTTGAAGTAGATAAGTGTCTATAACTTGAAGTAGATAAGTGTCTATAACTTGAAGTAGGGAACTATCAATAACTTGAAGTAGATAACTGTGAATGGCTTGAAGTAGAAAACTGCCAATGGCTTGAAGGTAAAGTGCTTGCTATCCTGGGAGGAAAAAACAAAACAAACTATCATCTCTTTTGTAGATTGTCAACAAGCTTGATGACAACACACTATCAATTCATAAAACCCAGTAAAAACATAAAAGCTATGTAACTTAAGTAGTAATAGAATACAAGACTGGCATCAAACCAGAATATATTTTTGAACAACACTTTTTTTTTTCTTTTTTTAGTCTAGCAGACAGACTGCCTGGCAGAGTGACACTTCCATATGTCTGCACCTGTGAATACCCTGTTTAGCTTGGTTTGTGTTCAGAGCTGGCACTGCATAACTACAGGGCAGCATGGGGTACACTGTGAGGTGACTTAGGCCACTGTGTCTGCCACAGCTTTTGTTTTCCTCCTCCACCTACAGCAGTGTGGAAGGAAGGAAGGAAGGAAGGAAGGAAGGAAAGAAGGTAGGAAGGAAGGAAGGAAGGAAGGAAGGAAGGAAGGAAGGAAGGAAGGAAGGAAGGGAGGAAGGAAGGAAGGAAGGAAGGGAGGAAGGGAGGAAGGAAGGGAGGAAGGGAGGAAGGAAGGAAGGAAGAAAGGAAGGAAGGGGGGAAGGGGGGGAAGGAAGGAAGGAAGGAAGGAAGGAAGGAAGGAAGGAAGGAAGGAAGGAAGGAAGGAGGGAAGCCTTGGTGATGGTGTCCTGAACGATCAAGAACGTCATGGCGGCATCTGCTCAATGCAGGCTCTGTGTGGAATTCTCCCCTGTCAGACGGCAGGTGAGCAGAACCAGACAGACAGGGAGAAGAGAAGGTGACAAGTGGATCTTTTTGCCAAGAAATAAACCAGTTCAAAATACGTGTACATTCGTACACACGCACGTTCACAAACTCATGTAAATGTGAACATAAGTAAAGGAACACGCACACAATCGCATGCAGATGTACATGTACGTACAGACATACAGTTGCTTAGAGGAAATCTATCTAGTTCATGAAAAAGTAGTTCTCCTCTAGCTAAACATTAATTTTACTGCCAGCAGCACATCACAACAACAACAACAACAACAACAACAACAACAACAACGCCAGCAACACATCACAACACCACCACCACCAACAACGCCAGCAACACATCACAACAACAACATTTTGCATTTAGACCCTCCCCCACGTAGTTTCCCCTCTTCCTCCTACTCCCCCGCCCCCCTCTCCCCGCTTTTCCTCTGATGCTGGTTTTTGGCTAAAAGGGAACTAATACGCAGATGCCAACATACAGTCTGATAGCCAACAGAGCAAGGATGAAAGGAGGGTGGGGGCAGGGCTACAGGTTGATGACTGCAGTTTCTGCCTCTGCCTGTCTGTCTATCTTTCAGGTGTGAGTCCAAGCTTGAAGATAGGCCATCATGAATGAGCCAAGAGAATGTAGGTGTGCTATAGTTGGGTCTCTGTCTCTGTCTCTCTGTGTGTGTCTCTGTGTCTCTGTCTGTCTGTCTGTCTGTCTGTCTGTCTGTCTGTCTGTGTCTGTCTGTCTGTCTGTCTGTCTGTCTGTCTGTCTGTCTCTCTCTCTCTCTCTCCTCTCTCTCTCTCTCTCTCCTCTCCTCTCTCTCCTCTCTCCTCTCCTCTCTCTCTCTCTCTCTCTCTCTCTCTCTCTCTCTCTCTCTCTCCTGGGTACAGTATCGTCAACAGAGCATGATGTGAAGTGAAGGCTTTA
>CM060328.1:6339136-6341636 GCA_030674155.1 Stramonita haemastoma | reverse complement strand
AACACAATTAACAAACACTAACACAATACATCACACACAAAAACCACACACTTCTCACACAACAGCAAAAAAACCTTAACACCACAGACCCCAAACCCAGCTAGCTCCCCACCCCCTCACCCCCCTCACCCCCACCCATCCAGCCCCCCTGAG
The DNA here is from genome assembly GCA_030674155.1 of Stramonita haemastoma. NCBI lineage: Eukaryota > Metazoa > Mollusca > Gastropoda > Neogastropoda > Muricidae > Stramonita > Stramonita haemastoma. Next base: position 6,341,483 of record CM060328.1, on the reverse strand, counting down.
AAGAGAGAGAGAGAGAGAGAGAGAGAGAGAGAGAGAGAGAGAGAGAGAGAGAGAGAGAGAGAGAGAGAGAGAGAAAAGAGACAGAGACAGAGACAGAGACAGAGAGACAGAGAGAGACAGAGAGAGACAGAGAGAGACAGAGAGAGAGAGAAGCAAGCAGTAAGCAGGTGATGTCTATCAAGCTCATCAAAAGCATACTTCTCGGGGCAACAACGGCTGCTGCCAGCATCCCAGCATCGCCTCGCATGTTCCATCCAAGGTGGACGCCCTCACCCCTGTAAGGAGGCTGGTGACCCCACCCCCCTCTGGCTCCAGGGATGAAAATGGGGTCAACAGGATTCTGGTGTTCTGGTGTAAGGTGTACGTATGTATATATATAGGCCGTTTTGAGACCTCAGGTGTGATTTAGGTGAGGAGGAGGAGTTTTCGAGGTGTGTGTTGAAATGTTGTGTATTTATTTATGATTGAGAGGAAAAGGTTTGGTTTTTGTGTGGGGTTGTTTTTATTTGTAAGGTGCCGTTTGAAGGTAATATGTATTGGGATTAGAGTACACGAACACGTAGAGGAAATCTCGTGTGTGTGTGTGTGTGTGTGTGTGTGCGTGTGCGTGTGCGTGTGCGTGTGTGTGTGTGTGTGTGGAGAGAGAGAGAGAGAGAGAAGAGAGAGAGAGAGAGAGAGAGAGAGAGAGAGAGAAGAGAGAGAGAGAGAGAGAGAGAGAGAGAGAGAGAGAGAGAGAGAGACTATGTCTTAACTGAGACAATTAATAGAAAATAAGTGAAAATAGCATAGAAAGAAATAATATAAGGGATGATATATATATAAAGCAACGACAAAAATAAGACAGAAAATCGCATGCAAATACAACAAAGAAAAAAGGGAGGAAAAGTAGCAGGGAATAGTAAGATTTAGTCTTGAAGAACTATGCTCTTTGAACGCTGCATTAGGTAACCTGACAGCCGTGCATAAGAGTGGCCAGCCTATCTGATAGGTGGCACATAACTCATCACAAGTCAGAAACGGTTACTGCCCTTGACAGACCTATATGCGCTGAATTTCAGACAAGAGTGCCGGCGCCTTTCTGGAATCTCAGAAATGGTGTTAGAGTATGACTAGTAAAACGTGTTTAGTCTTCAGCAGAAATGAATTCACTTGGGAAGAGATATGAAATCTTCCCCCAAACCTATACTGATTTTTAACCGCCCTCCTCCCCCCCAAAAAAAAAGTTTTAAAAAGGTGCAATTGGCCCTTGTAAATATGACTTGAAAATTCATCTTTACTGTGCAAATATTTCTGTATCTCTCATTAGCTATTTTACTTACTGAAACTGTCCCTTCCTTCATTTACTTTTCCCCCCAATTCCAAAAAAAAAACCCCAATATACAAATTCAATGGAGTTAACATCAGTGCTGACTCCACTCTTCCCCAAAGTCCTTCGGATGAGACTAAAAACCGAGATCCCGTGTGTGAACGCACGCAGTTCATCTTGAGCTCACGTTAAATCCTGTTCTGCGTTTCGTAACAGTAGGCCATTGTGTGCCAGTGGGAATAGATGACATTTACAAAACTGCATACACACGGGGACTGGAGTAAAATAGCACGTGAGTGCTTATTCCATTATCCTAGATATAAAACAATTCTAAAAAATAAGAAATATAGTATCTCTCATTTGTTTTCCTATGTGAAACTATCCCTTCTTTTATTCCCTGTTTCTCCACTTCCACAAAAAAACCATACACGAACTCAATGATGTGAGCCAATGAGCAAACCTGTAACAATGCTTCGTGCTTTCTACTCAATCAGAGGGATGAGTCAACACTGCCCACTGCAATTAGAATCCCTGTTTGTCCTGTGATGGTGTCTAGAGGCATTGTCACCTGCCCCCCATTACTTCCACTGTCTGACTGACTCACACCTGTGTGCACAATCCATGACCAACAGGCCTGCATGCTCTCTGTCTCTGTTTCTGTCTCTATCTCTGTCTTTCTGTGTGTCTGTGTGTCTGTGTGTCTGTGTGTCTGTGTGTGTGTGTCTCCTCTCTCTCTCTCTCTCTCTCTCTCTCTCCTCTCTCTTCTCTCTCCCTCTCTCTCTCTCTCTCTCTCTCTCTCTCTCCTCTCTCTCTCTCTCTCTCTCTCTCTCTCTCTCTCTCACACACCTGTGTGCACAATCCATGACCAACAGGCCTGCATGCTCTCTGTCTCTGTTTCTGTCTCTATCTCTGTCTTTCTGTGTGTCTGTGTGTCTGTGTGTCTGTGTGTCTGTGTGTCTGTGTGTGTGTGTGTGTGTCTCTTTTCTTTTCTCTCTCTCCTTCTCTCTTCCTCTCTCCCTCTCTCCTTTTCCTTCCCCTCCT
>CM060328.1:6324682-6332182 GCA_030674155.1 Stramonita haemastoma | reverse complement strand
ATGTGCAAGATACGTGAATCTAGTACAACAACCCTACTGCCCCATTCTAGCCCTGCATATATAGCTCCTGAGCTTTCGCTGAAGCTAGAGGGACTTTGAGTCTGATAGACTGCCCAGTGTCCACTGCCTGGCTGAATACAAACGGCCCCAATCAGCCCACTGGCCGTGCAGGGAATGGCTAGTGTGTGTCCAGTCAGTTTATCGCTATCTCAGGATGGAGGGTCCAGGCTTGTTTGGGTTAACGTTTTTTTCGCAAGGCCTGTTATGGTGCAGGCGATGTGCTCACCATGTTAAATTACTGTGATCAATATGCATAGGACCATGCATGTGTCTGCTATGTTTCCCCATCCAACTTTACCTATAACTCATGCTATAATCTCACTGCTCTGTAAAGTTTTTTTGTTGTACACGTGTGCATTTGTGTGTATAGACAAACAGATTGACAGACAGACAGACAGAAGACAGACAGACAGACAGACAGACACAGACACAGACACAGACACAGACACACAGACACACAGACACACACACATACACACACACACTAAAAATTAATATTATTCCCATCCCCTGAAGAAACAAGACAGTAACTAAAACCATGTCAGTACACAAAACACATTTCACTTGCCTTTTTCCTGTATGCATCTGCAATACTGTCAGTTTTTAAAAACTCCATCCCACTTCATCCTCATTTTTACCCTCCAAAAGTTTTATAGCAAAAAAAAGAGAAAGGTTTTTTGGAGAGTACTTTATGACAATGTACAGCCCCTAGACAGTCTCCCTAGGGGGCGTCCCTATGGAAGCACTCACTTCAGGAAACAGGATAGCGTAGTGGTCAGAACATTGCGCTGGCAATTTGACGACCCGAGTTTGAATCCCATTCGAGGGGATTTCTTCCTCTGGATTTAACATCAGTGCTGACTCCACTCTCCCCAAACGTCCTTCGGATGAGGCTTTAAATCGAGGCCCCATGTGCGAAGGCACGCAGAACATCTTATGCACCCGTTAAAGCTTGTTCCGTTTTTCGAAAGGGTAGGCCATTGTGTGTTGGTGGGAACAGATGACAAGATTTACAAAACTGTATACATACAGGGACTGGATGTAAAAAAAACAACAACCATGGAGTGCTTATTCCATTATCCTCGATATAAAAGAATAGATAGATAAATGAATACATAGATAAATAAATAAATAAATAAATAGATAAAAGCATCAAGAGATAAATAAAATGAATAAATGAATAAATAAATAATAAATAAATAGAATAAAATAAATAAATACATAAATAAGATAGCAAGACGGAAATCGGTCTGCAAAAAAGACCCTAGCAGACCAAACAGAAGTATGTTGTCACCAAAGAGTGGCCAGCCACCTCTTATAGCAGCGTGCAGGGCCACTTTGCCAGGTACCCTACCGCGGACCACAGTGTAGTTCACTTCTGTCATGTTCCTCTGAAGTCGGAGTATGGCTGGCTATATGGCGAGGTTCTTGAAAATAGTCTCATACACGCAAACTTCTCACTCAGTGTGCAATTTTAATCTCACAGTGCTTCCCAGGTGGGATGAGTTAGTCAGAGTGCACGTTCTGGGTGACCCCCAGAGAGTTAAGCTGGGGAACGCACAACAACAACAGCAACTTCTGCCTTGTGCATCACAGGCACTCTGTATTAGCGCTCTGTGATGATTACTGAATTCCTGTTTTCTGTTGGATACAAAAGATATGTGCCACATTATCTTGCTTCCTTTTCATTGAATTATGGTTTGGGGCTTCGTGTAAGGGTGCAAAAACAATACTGCAAGGCACTGTCCAAGGAGGAAGAAAAAGAGGCAGACCAAGAAAGAGATGGGAGGACAACATCAGCGATTGGGCAGGCCTAAAACTCAAGAACACTTCGAGAAAGGCAGAACAGAGAGAAATGGAGGGAACTGGTTGTCAAGTCTTCAGGGGTGCCCACACGGTCGCCAGACTAAGGGATAGATAGATAGATAGATAGATAGATAGATAGATAGATAGATAGATAGATAGATAGATAGATAGATAGACAGATAGACAGATAGACAGATAGACAAACAGATAAACAGATAAACAGATAGATAGATAGACAGACAGACAGACAGACAGACAGATAGATAGATAGGTAGGTAGATAGATAGATAGATAGATAGATAGATAGATCGATAGATAGATAGATAGATAGATAGATAGATAGATAGATAGATAGATAGATAGATAGATAGATAGATAGATAGATAGATAGATAGATAGATAGACAGATAGACAGATAGACAGATAGATACAAACAACAGTTGAAGTTTGATCAACTTCCTTTTTATTCATTGCACAACTGACTTGTGAACACCCTGGATACATGAAATAACTAGATGAGGAAATGACACAGTCCAGCCCTCAGACCACTCACTCTCTCTCCCAGGATAAAAGAGTAGGTCGCCCTTCCATTCGTCCGCCCCAATACACATTCGCATTCTGTTTACTCTCCCCCCCCCCCTCCCTCTTCCACCTCGTTCACAAGCCTAATGACGCTGTAGAGAAACCAGCTTGCCTCACCTCTATCACCGTAAAGATGCAAAAAAAGGCATACCAGCATAACTCTGGCTCTGGCTCTATTTCTGTCTGTCTGTCTGTCTGTCTGTCTGTCTGTCTGTCTGTCTGTCTGTCTGTCTGTCTGTCTGTCTGTCTGTCTGTCTCTCTCTCTCTCTCTCTCTCTCTCTCTCTCTCTCTCTCTCTCTCTGTCTGTCTGTCTGTCTGTCTGTCTGTCTGTCTGTCTGTCTGTCTGTCTCTCTGTCTGTCTCTCTCTCTCTCTCTCTCTCTCTCTCTCTCTCTCTCTCTCTCTCTCTCTCTCTCTCTCTCTCTCTCTCTCTCTCTCTCTCTCTCTCTCTCTCTCCTCACCAAAAGGTATTAGATAATAATAATAAAAAACCCACAAAACTCCTCATTCTTGCCCCCCTCCCCCCAACACTCTTCACTCTCCACCCCCCCCCTCCACCCCTCTCCCCACTTCTCCAGCCCCCTCCCCCCCCCCCCTCCTCTCCACACTCAGCAAATTGCGTTTGCTTGTGATGAACGCCTCATGTTGAGTGCTGGGGGCTTCCGATAACAGTGATTTGCTTCCCTTTGCCGAAGCAGGCAGGGAAAAAAGGCAGGCAGGCAGGCAGGATGGATGATCATTTAGCACGAGGCGTCTGCTCCTCTCTCTCTCTCTCTCTCTCTCTCTCTCCAAAGAAAAAAAAATACAAACTGTTAAGTGTCAGGTATGGCACTGTCCCCCTGCAAAATGAATGTCGCTTATAGAAAGCATGTCCACATGTAGAATGCTTGTGAGGTTTGGAGGGTTTTTTTTGTTGTTGTATTTGGATTGTTGTGTTGAAGACAATGTAGCCTTAGCATGTAAAAACGTTAATGGTATGTATGTGTGACATTAATCAAAGTTAGAGTTTCGCAAGAAAACAACCTCACTGTCTAAATCGTGAACATCTGGCTTAATGAAATGATGGCTTCTTTCGGGGCTAAGCTTTTAGGCTGTTGTCGTTTGTCTAGCAATGTCAGAATCCTAGAAAATAGATTTGAACAGGACAGTTTAAAAGCAACCACTGCTGACCAAGCATAAACTGGAGTTAAGTAACGTTTGCGTAGGACGAATGGGGAGTGACATTTTTTCTACAGTTGCTGATATGTGTTGAGTTAAAGACAAGGCCACACTGGTGTGTTTTCTTCAACCTTTCCACCCTGCTTCTCCTGCTCTTTCCTCTTCCTCTTCTCTTCTTGTCTAGAAAAAAAGAAGATGGCGCCTTTGTTTATATCTAATTTGAATGATTATTATGCTCTGATTTCCAGAAAACTACTGTCTATTCTAGAGCCTGCAAACCTTTTTTCACAAATGATTTAAAAACAGACGCGAGCAGATTTGGAATATTTATTGTCTAAATCCTCAAATTCGCCCCTACTTTATCATATATACACGACCCCTTTGTCAACATGGGGGCTTCAATACAAGCAAGGACAGTCGAGTTGGTTTTATACTTCGTTTTAAATGTACATAGTCGCACACTTTTAATACGAGTTTTTAAATGTGGCGAGGTGACAGCCCCGATATGGCCTGTGCGGTCGGCGGGGCTCTAAGCAACATCGTTGGATTGGATTGGATTGGTTCTGGCTTGATAAGAAATGTGCGGATTCTACATTCCACAGTAAAAAGTGACACCAGGACAGGTTTTCACGGAGGCAGTTTTGTTGGGGGTAACACTCGGTTATGGGCAAGCAAACAATGCCTCAGCCCCAAGGGGTCGTTAGTTAGGGGGATGAGGAAGAAGCAGGGATCTGTTTATCTATGGAGTGGCGGGGGATGATGGATCTGCTACCCTGCTGACGGTTTTTTGAAGCCAGACTCTACACACAACATCACTCCCCCTCCCCCCCCCCCCCCGCCCCCTCGCACAGGATATTTCATCCATGCTTTGGAAATTTCACTACCAGTGTTGTAGAGGTTTCTCACCAGTGCTGAACAAACTTTACCAGAACTGATATTTTTACCGATCACAATAATGGGTCGTGACATGGTAGCATGCAGGCCACGTTTGTAGGTTTAGGTTTTATCCGTTTAGCTCAATGGTTAGAGCGCTCGCTTTCCCCCAAGCCAATGTTAAGCAGCATCGAGCGTGGTTACCAGTTGGATGAGTGACCATTTGCATGCCATGGCTACAGAACAGTCCCCCAGTTCACCCAGCTGTAAATGACCCTCTTTAGGGTCAGGGAAGGTAAGGCAGCGAGGGAGAGGAGATGGGCGCCGTTCTCAATATGCTGGCCCCTAGAGAAGCTGAGGTCTCTGGCGCCTCGCTGCCCTACGACCACACAGGTTACGGGACACCTTTACCTTTACCTTTACAATCCCTTTACACATGTGTAGGGAATATCTGGTCACTTACTCTGTGCTCGTGCAGATATGTACTGGAATACGTAATGCGGTTGTTGTTATATCACAGTGCCTTTTGCTATATGTAATTTGAATGAATATGCTCCGATTACCATAAAACTACTGTCTATGCCCGAGCCTCCTAACTCTTTTCCCTTATGATTTAAAACAGAACATCCCCAAAGACGGAAGACAGCTACCTTCTTGGTGGGAAAAATTGGTCGCATACCGCAAAATCTCACCAATGGTGAACGTTGGAGCTCTACCCGAGGAACAAAAACAAACAAAAAAAGGAAAAGAAAATACAGCCTTTAATTGTCATTATTGTCGACGTTTTGACAAAAGAATGCAAGAGAAAAAGAAACAAAAAGGAAGAAGGACCAATACAAAAACAAACTTAGAAGCAAAAACCTGAACAAAAGAACGGGAAAATTGTTAACCGATAAAAAGTTAAAAGAAAAAAAATAGTAAAGAGGAGGCCATAAAAAGCAAACCAACTAAACAACAAGCAAAAAATCAATCTGCATTAGATTCAAGAAACACACATACTTTTTCTTCTCCTGTTTTAACAAGCAAAAAAAACCCCAATCTGCATTATATTCAAGAAAAACACACGTACTTTTCTTCTTCAGTTTTTTACTGCCTTCTTCTACTACTTCCTTTAACGGTTTCGACACAGCGGGTAAGTAATTCGTCAGACCCAAACAACAGTGACAGCCACATTAACAAAGAAAAGAGGCCCGCATTTGCCAACAGTCAGAAACGGTCATTGGCCTTGACAGACGCACAGAGCCTCGGTCTGACAACGAGGGCAAAGTGACGTGTTTCCGGAATATAAGGGATTGGTCACGTGTGTGTAACTGGTAAAAAGTGTTTAGTCTATGTAATAGCATGGCCACTCAGGAAGACCTGTTAGTGCCTACATGGGAGGGTGGTGGGAAGGACGAGAAGAATTTGTCTACAGCTGACGCAATTCATCTGTTGTTTCTTTTCCACTTCAATAACATAGTGAGTTTAGGGACAATATTTAGAAACAAAGCTTTTGGAAGAGGAGGAGGAACAAGAAGAAGAGGAGGAAGAAGAAGAAGAAGAAGAAGAAGAAGAAGAAGAGGAAGAAGAAGAAGAAGAAGAAGAAGAAGAAGAAAGAAGAAGAAGTAGTAGTAGTAGTAGTAGTAGTAGTAGGAGTAGGAGTAGGAGTAGTAGGAGTAGTAGGAGGAGGAGGAGGAGGAGTAATAGTAATAGTAGTAGTAGTTGTAATAGTAGCAGTAGAAATAGTAGTAGTAGTAGTAGTAGTAGTAGTAGTAGTAGTAGTAGTAGTAGTAGTAGTAGTATCCTAATACTTCTTAAGATACAGTGCTCTTAGAAATTGAAAAAGGTGCTCTCACGTGTTCGTTAGCTGTTTACTAAGTGAGAGAGGGGGTGTGTGGGTGAATCATTAGTCAATCATAGAGTAATTTAGTAAGTTAGTTAGTAAGTTAGTAAGTAAGTTAGTTAGTAAGTTAGTTAGTCAAGTCAAGTCAAGTCAAGTCAAACTTTTATTTCCAGATGGTACATCTGGTACTACTACTACTAGTTAGTTGGTTGGTTAGTTGGTTGATTAGTTACCGAGTTCATCCATTAGTTCATTCGTTAATACGTTAGTTCATTCGTTAGTCGGCTAGTTAGTTTGTAGGAGTATAGGAATGCAAATCATCATTTAGTTGATTTAGTGTATATCTAAGCAGATAAGGAAAAATATGTCGTATTGGTGGGCTGATTGAGATAATCAGCCTGGGAACAGCAGAGCAGCATCGTCACAGAAAATGACGCAGGAAAAATAGGTGGGTATTCCCTTTATTTTCATGTCTGTATGCTTCTGTCTCTTGTCTTACACTTATTGCCTCAAAGAGACAGTGCAAAAGAGAGTACTCATTTGTAGAATGTTTCTAACCTCCCTAGGGCCTTTAGCTGTAATGATCTTTTTCTTTCATGTGAATACATTTACCCTGCTTCTGAGTATCTTTTTCTCGGTCTTCTCTCAGCCTGTTTCTGTCTTTCCTTTCCCCTTGTTCTCTCTTTCTGTGTAAAGCAGCGCGCACCACAAAACCGAAACATTAAGCACACAAAGAAATGAAACGAAAATGAGCAGAAGTCAAACCACAAGAAAGAACAAAACCATCATTTTGGAGAAAAATGGAAGGAAGAAGAAACTAAACAAGGTATATGTCCTTTAAGATTTGTTTTAATCGATGACAACACAACAAGCAAGTTCTGCTGACTACACTGTTTCGACTTTAATATCCAGCATTTCCCGAATCAACTCAAGAATCAGTTACAAGAACACAGCACAAATAGACACATAAAGCTAATTACCTTTATAGCCACAAAGAGACATAGTGCAAGAGAGTACTCATTTGCAGAATGTCTCTAACCTCGCAAAGGCCTTTAGCTGTAATGATCTTTTGTCTTTCATGTGAATACATTTGGGGTGCATTTGTCCTACCTTCAGTACAACATGTTTCTACTCCCAAGGCCTTTAGCTGTGATGATCTTTCTCTTTCATGTGAACACATTTGTCCAACCTTCAGCAGAAC
>CM060328.1:6314682-6319682 GCA_030674155.1 Stramonita haemastoma | reverse complement strand
ATCGTATACCACTTTCTGTCATGGCCTAGTTTTTTTTGTACCAACTTTAGGTAGCTCTCTAAGGGGCAAAGCTCATTACCAAAAGAGATTCATACACACGGGGACTGGATATAAAAAGCACACGAGTGCTTATTCCATTATCTTTGATAGATCTATAAAAGAATAAAATAAGAAAGAAAAAGTAAAACAAAACCCATAGAGCAGTGTCATTCCTTTTTGACAGGTGTTTCCAGGTTATCTTGTTTCACTATGACTAGGACCACATAAGAAAGAAAGAAAGAAAGAAAGAAAGAAAGAAAGAAAGAAAGAAAGAAAGAAATAAAGAAAGAAAAAAAGAAAGAAAAAAAAGAAAGAAAGAATGAAAGCAACAAAGAAACAAAGAAAAAGAGAAACAATGAACAGGAACATCAAACAAAGAAAAAAAAGAAAGTAAAGAAAAACAAAAACAGTTCCAAAAATAATGAAGGAAAGCAAGCTTTTCACTCTTCTAGAAAAACACTTTTTAAAAGGTTCTGAGAGTGTGTTAAGCAACCTACCATTAGACATACACGACAGTGACAGCCATGGTAGACAAACGGAAAAAACGTGCATTAACAACAGTCACAAACAGTCTCCGACCTTGACATTCCTACAGCAGTCTCAGTCTGAAACTGAGGCTACTATGACGTATTTCCGGAATCTGAGAAATAGTCCGACTACTTGAGTATCTGAAATTGTTTAGTCTATGGGAACAAAACAGCGATTCAGAAAGAAAATATTGCTACATAAAAATCGACTCGACTGTAAAAGCAGACATTTAACTGTTGATGGAGTATTTCTGTTTTTCTTCAACAATTTATTCCTTTTGCAGACAATGTTCAATAGGACTACAGCACAGATATAAATCTAACATAAACATAACTCAGACAAAAAAGCCCTTAACTTTTACATAGCCATCCCTCTACCATAAAGGTAGTTTAACATAAAAACAACGACAACATCAACACAACTATAACATTGGTTAGTTTATCAGCAGGAGTGCATCAATGGGAATGTGTAGGGAGTTAGTTGGGTACAAAGGCAGCATACATGGTAGGTACACACGCACGCACGCTTGCACACACACGCATACAACACATACACACACATACTCTCTCTCTCTCACTCTCTCTCTGTCTCTGTCTCTGTCTGTCTCTGTCTCTGTCTCTTCTCTCTCCTCTCTCTCTCTCTCTCTCTCTCTCTCTCTCTCTCTCTCTCTCTCTCTCATCTCTCTCTCTCTCTCTCTCTCTCTCTCTCTCTCTCCCTCTCTCTCTCTCTCTCAAGCTTATGCTGCTAATAATAATGGAACTAAAAAGGTAACACACAAACTAAACAGGGAAGTGTAAATAATGAGAGTAGGAAAATTCCAGAGAACATAAAAAGACTCATGTAAATAATGCAAACCAAAAAAAAATCACATGATGAAAAGTGTATTGCTCTAACTATAATATACAACTTTTATCTCTTTTATTCTTTCTTACCTGTCTTCTAAAGCGGCATTAACATCAGCACCCACCCATATGCAATTATGTTCCTAATGTCCCTGAAGCTCCTAAGACCTTTAACTACTACGAGCATCTTCTTTGATACAGCCCAGTGCATCTCTGGAAGACTCAGAGGAATTCATACCACCCACCGTCCTCTTCCCTGGGACCTCATCTCTTTCATCTCTCTAGCTCTTTTTATCCACTCCTACACCAACCAGCACATACAGGCACGCTCCACTATATGTGTTGGAGAGTGTAATAGATTCGAGATTCAAGATTGTTCTTCAAAAAACCCCCCCCCCCCCCCCCTCCCGTATATGAAAATTAACAAAACCAAATCTTGCTGTTGTGGGTGTCTGAAAAATACTTACAACAAAAAGTCATTACACAATGGATAGCATAAAAATGAAAAAAGAACGAATAGTCAAATACAGTAGAGGAACAAACAGTCAGCAAGATGTTTAAATAAATATTCAGTTAATGCTGCTCTCTCTCTCTGTCTCTGTCTCTCTGTCTCTCTCTCTGTCTCTCTGTCTCTGTCTCTCTCTGTCTCTGTCTTTGTCTGTCTGTCTGTCTGTCTGTCTCTCTGTCTGTCTGTCTGTCTCTGTCTCTGTCTCTCTCTCTCTGTGTCTCTCTGAATAAAGATTAATAATAATTTCTGTTTTCTGATTAAAAATAAAGATTATTCATTCATTCTCTGTGTACCCCCCCCCCCCCTCTCTACCCCCCCCCCCCTCTCTCTCTCTCTCTAACCCCTCTCCCCCCCCCCCCACCACCCCCCTCTCTCTCTCAGAGCATGTCACTTCCAACACTAAAGCCACATGGTTGTGGATTTTTTTTCCACCACCCACGGGCATGAGTCAACAACACTGCCTACAGTGCAGGAGAATAGAAAGACTCTCATGTCACTCCCCAGTAATTGTGTCTCCAACACTTTCACCTTTCCACCATTGACAACCCCACCCCCACCCCCACCCCACCCCACCCCCACCCCCACCCCCATCCACACCACCCCCATCCACACCACTCTGCTCTCTGCCTGATGCACAGCTGTGTGCATAACCCATGACCAGAAGGCTCGCATGCTCCCTTCAGCCTTTTTTTTTTTTCATCTGCCCTCTGACAGGGACGGAAATGAAAATGCTGGGGCCCCCGGGCGCGTGTTTCGCCACTATCAAAATACTGCAGACAGTGTGGGCCTACATTGACCCAATAATAAGCTCTTGTTATGAGAACAGCGCGCGGGAATGGATGGATGGATGTGTGCGTGCTGAGAGCAGAAATGCATGCATGCTGGGCACAGGGTATTGATTGGTGTGCACACATTGTCGTTGGAAACTCGAACAAATTCAGACAGAGAAAGGCAGACAGACACAAACATACAGACAGACACAGATATGCAGGTACAGACACAGACACAAACAGGCACACTGACACACAGACACAGACATACAGACAGACACAGACATACAGGCACAGACACACTGACACAAATAGGCATACTAACACACAGACACAGACATACAGATAGATAAACAGATACGCATGCACAAACACACATACACACATGCATGCACGCACGCAAGCACGCACGCACACACACACGCACGCACGCTCACACACACACAAAAAACACACACACACAAACACACACACACACACACCACACACACACACACACACACACACACACACACACACACACACATAAACAAACAAACACACACGCGCGTGCTCGCGGGCGCGCACACAAAACACACACGTCTGATATCACTATTAAGTGGAAGGACGTTAAACTGAAGAACTAACTAACAGTCCTATTATTGCATCAACATCTCTTCAGTGGAAAGCTTCATTTTCCAGAATTAGCTGTCCTTGAATTGAGTTGTGCAAGTTCAGGGAAAAGATATTATAGAATAATATAATTATTTTACTTACCTCATTGATGTCCAAGTTCATTTGTTGGTGATAAGTGTTCTCTGTCTTAAATTGTGTAGAGAAAACAAAGTTGTTCAAGTTTGAAGTTTATAAATTGTGATTCATTTTCTTTTGTTTTATTTCAAATTGTCCTAGCATCGATGTTTGCAAATTAATTTCCTGTTTCTGTTGTTGACAATTACAAAACTTCTGCAAAAAAAGCAGTGACTTCATTAAAATCACCTGTATTGATATTGATGGCAAGACTGTTTTGAGGGGCTGGAGTAAGAGAAAATGGTTTTCATTCTTTCTTGTTCAAAATAGTTCATAATCATAGAAATAATTCAGACTTCAATAAAAAAAAAAAAAAATGCGTAACAGTTAGTTGTTGAAATTCAATGCAATTCAACTGCTTCTGTGTGCACATGCTAGTCATAGAATCCTCTATACAAATGTGTTTCCTTCTTTCTCAATACTTTCCAGTTTGCAAGCTAGTGGTTAAGTTAACATCATAGACTTCATTTTCAAATCCCATGTCTATGATTAGAGACACAAATACATCCTTAGTGTCAGTTTAAATCAAACTAATAAACACAATAATGTTATCATTAATTCAACAAGCGTAGTAAAAACAGTCTAATAATTACCTCCTTAAGCTGTGATAACGTAAGAGAATAGCACCAAGCCATCGGTGTGTTTTCAATAGCTCTGAGATCTAAAGCAGAGGGAAAGATGTTTTGATAAGTGACACCTCCATATGTTTTGCTGCCTCCAGAAGTGCAAGGGGCCTGCTTAGCTTTGGTTTGTTGTTCAGAGCTGGCACTGAACAACTACACAGGCGCAGAGAGTACAATTCCAGTGTCTGGGTTAGGCCACTGTGTCTGCCACGGCTTTTTTGTTTTCCTCCCTCCCTCCCCTTGCAGCAGTGTGGATGGAAGGAAGGAAGGAGGGAAGGAAGGAAGGAAGCCTTGGTGATGGTGTCCTGAACGATCAAGAACGCCATGGCGGCATCTTCTCAATGCAGGCTCTGTGTGGAATTCTCCCCTGTCAGACGGCAGAGGAGAAATCAGGTGAACACAGACAGACAGGCAGGCAGGGAGAAGAGAAGGTGGTGGAAGCAGTTCTTTTTGCCAGAAAGCAGTGAGGAACACCTGTATGTACGCATGTGCACTCAGGGAGACGTGAATTTCTTGATTAAGATCAAACTGAAGTTTCATTAGCATGTAGAATATATTATAAGCACGTACACAGGCAAACAGATAGGCAGACACAAAACACACACACACACACACACACACACACACACACACAGATACACACACACATACACACTCACACACACACACACACACACACACACACACACACCACACACACACACACACACACACACACACACACACACACACACACACACACACACACACACACGCTATTTCACCAATCCCTACATTCATTTGGCTGACAGACGTGGCTTGAATTTTGGAAGGAGTTTTTTGGTGCATGAGGGGATTTTTCCTCCAGGAAATGTGTCAAGGACATGCTGACCTTAAAAGAAACACCCCTGTCAAGCAGATA
>CM060328.1:6292394-6297082 GCA_030674155.1 Stramonita haemastoma | reverse complement strand
CACATATGCACACGCACGCACGCACGCACGCACGCACGCAAACACAGACACACACACACACACGTACGCATGCAAGCACACAAACGCTCAAACACACATACACACACACGCACGCACGCACACACGCAAACACATACACACGCAATTACCTCTTTTTTAATTTTTATAAAGAACAAGCAGTATAGACAAGAGATGTATATAACCCTTAAAAAAGACTGTATTGAATAATAGTGGTTAAAGAGTGCCTTGTAAATGTCATTGCCCTGGTGTGGCTTTTATAAATGATGATCTCTAACATGACTTAATCAAAATGCGGCAGCTCTGTTTAAAGTAAGATGACAAAACATGAAGAAAAACAAATCATAAATCGTTAAAGTGGCACACACACACACACACACACACACACACACACACACACACACACACACACACACACACACACACACACACAGATAGAGAGAGAGTGAGACAGACAGACAGACAGACAGACAGACAGACTGACAGAGAGAGAGAGAGAGAGAGAGAGAGAGAGAGAGGAGAGAGAGGAGAGAGGAGAGAGAGAGAGAGAGAGAGAGAGAGAGGAGAGAGAGAGAGAGAGAGAGAGAGAGAGAGAGAGAGTGTGTGTGTGTGTGTGTGTGTGTGTGTGTGGTGTGTGTGTGTGTGTGTGTGGTGTGTGTGTGTAACAAACAAGCAAACCATTCTCTTGTTAAACTGGTGATGATAAAAGAAGAGAAAGAAAAAAGAAAGAAAAAAAAAGAAAGAAACAAACCTTAACAAACAACACACATGGCACAACACAGTACTCACACACACACACACACACACACACACAACACACACCAACACACAACACACACACACAACACACACACACACACACACACACACACACACACCACACACCCCCCACCACACACACACACAACACACACACACACACGTACACACACACACACCAAACAACACTACACACACACACACACACACACACACACACACACACACACACACACACACACACACACACACACACACACACACACACAACACACACACACACAGAGCATCCTAACACTTTTGCACAGAACTGTACGCCCTCACCCTCACACTTGCAGTAGGCCTGATGGTAGCCTGGCCTAGTCAAGTCAGACAGTACAGGAGAACAAGAAGATTCAGCTCTCAGGTCCCTAGGCAGCTCTAGGCCCCTAGTAGCACCTGCTAGGCTACTGCTGTTACTATGTCGGTCAGGGGAGTGGGGTTCTGCCCTCTTCTTCCCTTCCTTAAGTGTATGGTTTTATGTCTGTATTTTATGTATTTGTTTATTTATTTATTTATTTATTTATTTTTTATTTATTTATTTATTTATTTATGTATGTATTTATTTATTTATTTATTTATTTATTTATTCATGTATCGATTTTCTAAAATCTATTTATTTCATAATTGTTTAAACGTTTATTCATTTATGTATTTGGTATTTATTTATGTATCTATTTTATTTATTTATTTTTTTTATTTATTTGTTTATTTGGAGCGATAATGGAATAAGCACTCATATTTTTTTTACATCCAGTCCCTGTGTGTATGCAGTTCTGTAAATGTTGTCATCAGTTCCTACTGACACACAATAGCCTACTCCTATGTGTTGTTACTTTAAAAAAAAACAAACTTGCAAAGAACAATCAAAAAGATGCAGTTTTCTTGAACCGGATCCGAACCGGGTCATCAGATGGCGAGCGTAATGTTCTAACCACGAGGTTATCATGTCTGGATGTAAGTGTGTCTGGGTTATGAGTGTCTCTGTGTGAGAGTAGGACTAGGTGTGAGTGTGTCTGGGTATGCGTGGGAGGGTCGATACAGCAGGTGCGGTTGTCTATATTGCTTGGGTTCTCAAAGTATAGCCGTTTTCAGACAATTTGCTTCGTTTAAAGACGAAGTGGTGGATGTGCAAAGCGCATCCAGTTCATGAAAACAAACTTGTCTTCTATTACCCACCACCTGGATGCACCTTAAGCTGGGCCCCAACTTCCTCTCTTTTAGAACCACACAAGCTGGCGACTTTGACTTGACTGATATATATATGTTCAAAAAGAGGGAAATGTTTGTGGAATACAGTTAAATAGATATTGTCTATGTTTTTCGTCATCTGTCTTTGTGTTCATCTGAAAAATATATGCGTGTATATTTTGGTGATGATAATTACTGGTATGCCGTGGTGATACACTCATTAGTGCTATGTAGTTAAGTGCTAAGCATATTTACAATTTGTAGTCAAACGAAAGGACAATTAGAAAAAAAAGTGAACAGACACAAGAGATCCAAACGCATACACGCAGACACACAGATACACACACACACACACACACACACACACACACACACACACACACACACACACACACACACACACACACACACACGCATCCACCCCCCACCCTCTCCCCCCACCTCAACCCCACCCCCCCACCTCCACCCCTCCACCCCCACCCCGTGTCTTTTTTCCTGTTTCCTGGGGTCAAGATCCCTTCCAGAGAACTTCAGACGCTGGGGTCGTGGCATCGATTACAGTGACGTGAAGCAGTAGACTGACTACTCTACCAGTGATGGACGGGCAGGATTCTATCCACAGCTAGTTAGCATGGCAGACAGAGGAGAGGCAGATACACATCTTCAGCTTTCAGTCCGTTAGCCCGGGGACAGAATGCCAATAGCCTGATGGAAGACGGTTCTAGCCTAGCCTACCACTTGATGGGTCTCCTCAATACATGAGGTGTTTGTGATATCTGAGATTTAAGCTGTCTGTTTTTGTGGTGTGGAAATGTTGGCAAATATAGTTGGTGTACTGTCAAACTCTTTTTGCAGTTGTCGGTAGTAGTTAACTGTCATTGCTTTTTTTGTTTTTGCTGTGGGATAAATTTTATAAAATAGATCATTACATTGTCTGCTAGTAAAGAAGACAGAGTAGGAGCTGATAACAACAAATTCTTTTTTTAAATACCCAACATGCATATAGGTGTCGTGTTTAGACACCACCCATGAGGAAAAATCGGGGAGTTGGAGTCCCCAGGGCGGTTAGGGGCTGTACATGGCAGCGTTCTGGCGGCTCCTGCGATGGCACTGGAACCATTCGTATCGGTGATTCCTTTTCCAATGGACCATTCCAACGACTTCGAAAGGGGAATGGGGTCTGCTGCATGGGAAACAGTTTGCCCTCCATACCTTCTTTACCCAGGCTTTTCGTTTTAGAACCTAGAGCCCAACTCCATAGTCTTTCGAGACTGACGGATGGATGCTAACAAAGAAGACAATACCAATAATACAATACTTTTGTTAGATTTTTTTTCCGTTTTGTTGGGGTTTTTTCCCATTCCTTGGGTAGATGTCTGAGATCCAACTGAGGCATCAGACCTTTTGTTTTGTCAGTTAATATGCAGTCCTCCACAACAAACATTGAACATGATGAGTAATAAGAGCATGGACGATATGTAAGAGGAAGAGGTTAGATACAAACTTGCTCAAATTTTCGTTCATTACTCACACTATTGAAGATGTGAAGCACTTACTGTCAGTGTCAGCTCTGCCCTTCAGAGTGTCAAAGACAAGTGATCAAGGACTAGCATATTTCCAATGTGTTAGTGAAACAAGATGCTTCGTCGTTTTCTGACTCTCTCTCTCTCTCTCCCTCCTTTGGCATTTATTCCAATACTGTACTGGATGATTAATGCTAGCGTGTGTGAACAGACTGCTGTGTGGACACTTCAGTGCTTTGACATTCCCGCGTCATTCTCATTTTCTTTCTCCATTCATTCCTCTCTCTTATCTCTCTCTGCCCAGACTGATTGACTTGTTCCTCAAAACGCTATGCTGTCACGCACATCGATACATATTTGCATAAACATACGTAGATGATTATATGCTTTTTGTAGTAGGTGAAGACACACACACCACGCACACAGAGACACAGATCTAAAAACCTTCCCGGAGAGAGAGATAGAGAGAGAGACAGAGACAGACAGACAGATAGACAGAGACAGACAGACATTGACAGACAGAGACAGAGACAGACAGACAGACAGAGAGACCCATACACACGCACGCACGCACGCACGCACGCACGCATGCACGCACGCACTCTCTCTCTGTCTCTGTCTCTCTGTCTCTGTCTCTGTCTGTCTGTCTGTCTGTCTGTCTGTCTGTCTGTCTGTCTGTCTGTCTGTCTGTCTGTCTGTCTCTCTCTCTCTCTCTCTCTCTCTCTCTCTCTCTCTCTCTCTCTCTCTCTCTCTCTCTCTCTCTCTCTCTGCATTGCTTCTTCTTTAACCCCTTCATTCATCCCGTTCCTCTTTGTTTCCTCCTCCTCCTCCTCCTCCTCCTCCTCCTCCTCCTCCTCCTCCTCCCCCTCCTCCCCCTCCTCCTCCTCCTCCTTCTTCTTCTTCTTCTTCTTCTTCTTCTTCTTCTTCTTCTTCTTCTTCTTCTTCTTCTTCTTCTTCTTCTCCTCCTCCTCCTCCTCCTTTTTTATCCTCCTTCTCCTTCTTCTCTGTCAACGTGTATTGATATCTCTGTATACTCATTTCCTCACCTTTTTCTATACTCAATTCCCCTACGACTTTACCACAGTGGAGAAAAAAACAAAACAACAAACAACCCACCAACGATCACACAGAGAGAGAAAAAAAAAACGCTCTCTCGTC
>CM060328.1:6277394-6279894 GCA_030674155.1 Stramonita haemastoma | reverse complement strand
GTTGTTTGTCAGTGTTTTTCTTTTAGTCATTCATTTTGACTTTTTTGTATCCTGTTCTTCTTTATGTCTGTCTGTCTGTCTCTCTGTCCGTCTTTCTTTCTTTGGGTTTTTTGGTTTTTTTTCTTTCTTATTTTTTTTTTTTCTTTTTTTCTTTTTTTCTTTCTTTCTTTTCTTTCTCTCTTGATTTCTTTCCTGCTCTCTTTCTTTCTTTCTTTCTTTTTCTTTCTTTCTTTTCTTCTTTCGTTCTTTCTTTCTCTCTTTCTTTCTTTCTTTCTTTCCTCCCTTTTTTTTCTATCTATCTTTCTTTCTTTCTCTATTCCCTTTCCTTTTTATTGTTTCCTTTCGTGTTTTTGTTCTGTCTACTTTCTTCAATTTGTTTTTTATTTGTTTCCATCTATGTTTCTGTTCTATCTAGTCTTTCTTTTTTTGTCTTTAATGGACATTTATCTCTGTGATATGTTGATTTTGAATGTTTTTCTTTCAAGAGTACAAAACTCATTTGTTGCACTCACGTCTCCTTCTTTGTCAATCTGTCTGTGTCTGTTTGTCTGTCTGTCTGTCTGTCTGTCTGTCTGTCTGTCTGTCTGTCTGTCTGTCTGTCTGTCTGTCTGTCTGTCTGTCTGTCTGTCTGTCTGTCTGTCTTCTCTCTCTCTCTCTCTCTCTCTCTCTCTCTCTCTCTCTCTCTTCTCTCTCTCTCTCTCCTCTCTCTCCTCTCTCTCTCTCTGGGCAGCAAAAAGTATTATGCATTTAATTCCCCAAATCACGCTTAGAATGCATGATTTCCCAACATTTCAGCCAGGAAGCTTTCTCCATTTTCCAACTTTACCATAATTATTGGAAAACACGATGGTTTTGGTGTGTGTGTGTGTGTGTTGTGTGTGTGTGTGTGTGTGTGTGTGTGTGTGTGTGTGTCTGTGTGTCTGTGTGTCTGTGTGTCTGTGTGTCTGTGTGCCTGTGTGTCTGTGTGTTTGTGTGTCTGTGTGTCTGTGTCTTTGTGTCTGTGTGTCTGTGTCTGTATGTGTCTGTGTGTCTGTGTCTGTATGTGTCTGTGTGTGTATGTCTGTGTGTGTCTGTGTGTTGTTGTTGTTGCTGCTGCTGCTGCTGCTGCTGCTGCTGCTACTGTTGTTGCTATTATTGCTGCAGCTGCTGTTGTTTTATTGTTGTTCTTCTTTTCCTTTCTTTTCGTTTTGAGGAAAAGTTGTTATACATGTATTAATTTGATTTAAGCGTTTTTGTTTCTTCTTCTATGCTAAGTTCGTCTGTTTTTGTTTTTTCCGACAAAATGTGATAATTGCATGTCTTTATGTATCATTGTCAAAACATGCTTCTTAAACTTAAAGGTGACCAAAGAGAATAAGAAGGTGTAGAAATGTATTAAAAAAGACAAAAAATATCCTCCCAAAAGAGAAAAACGAACCCCAAAACAATTGTGTTTTGTGTTGCTTTGTTTTCAATTTCAGATGTTCTGTTATACACGAACAATGATTGTCTTTTCATCTTTAAGTTGGCTCCAACTTAAAGAGGTGTCTTTTTCTCTTTCTGTTACACATATACTTGCAGGCATGCATGCGCGCGGCGCGCACGCACGCACGCACGAGCTGAGCATGCACATGCACACGCACTCGCAACACACCACAACACACACCACACACACACAACACACACACACAACACAACACACACACACACAACACAGCAACAGAACAAACAGAACAACAAGAAAGAAGAAGAAAATAGAAAGAAAGAAGAAAGAAAGAAAGAAAAGAAAGAAAGAAAAGAAAGAAGAGAAAGAAAGAAAGAAAGAAAGAAAGAAAGAAAGAAAAAAGAAAGAAAGAAAGAAAGAAAGAAAGAAGAAAGAAAGAAAAGAAGAAAGAAAGAAAAGAAAAAGAAAGAAAGAAAGAAAAAGAAAGAAAAAAAGAAAGAGAAAAAAGAAAAGAAAGAAAGAAGAAGAAAAGAAAAGAAAGAAAGAAAAGAAAAAAGAAAGAAAGAAAAAGAAGAGAGAGAAAAAAGAAAAGAAAAACCGAACGAAAAGAAAGAAAGCAAACAAACAAAAACAAAGAAACAAAGAAACAAAGAAAAAACAACAACATAATCGCTTCCTAAACCTCAACTCACGTTTTTGGAAATAAAAGGATATCATGCAGAAACATAAGGAGAGGAGATTTTAAAAATTCTACATCAATAATCACCCCTTTTACACACATCATGAAGTTAAACTTTAACATACCTTTTCCCCCTCTGGTTCTTTTTTTATATTATATCAATTTTCCTCTCTATTGTTTGATATTTAAGCAGCTGAAAAGAGGGGCCAAGTTTTCAGAGCAATTTATTGACATATGTCGTTTCTCTGACTGGGAGAAAAATCCTTTTTGGAAACAAACAAAAAAACCACCAAAATGGAAGCAGCTTAACTAATTAGGTAAAACAGAACATCACAAACGCAACCTCTCCCGAAAAAAGAACCCCCTGAAACTATACACAAACATAATAACATTCTCAA
>CM060328.1:6269894-6272394 GCA_030674155.1 Stramonita haemastoma | reverse complement strand
GCTGTCATTTTCTGAAGCGTGTGCACACTACTTTGAACACAGGTGTTAAAAAGAAGCGATCGTTTGTCAAGACAATTATTGCCGAACTGCTTGTTACAGTGGAAATGGATTTTGTGGAGAGAGAAGGGTAGAGAGAAAGAGATGAGAGAGAGAGAGAGAGAGAGAGAGAGAGAGAGAGAGAGAGAGAGAGAGAGAGAGAGAGAGAGAGAGAGGAGAGAGAGAGAGAGAGAGAGAGAGAGATACAGACAGACAGACAGACAGAAGATAGATAGATAGATAGATAGATATAGATAGATAGATAATAGATAGATAGATAGATAGATAGATAGATAAAGATAGATAGATAGATAAGATAGATAGATAGACAGAAAGAACAAAGACAGACAGACCAGAAAGCCAGCCAGCCAGACAGACAGACAGAGAACAGAGACAGAGAGAGACTGACATGACAGACATGCAGACAGACAGAGAAAGAAAGGCAGACACTCTTTAGTTTGCTTTTTTTTTCCTTATTCGATGTAAGTCTAGGCACAGTCCATATGTTTGTGGTTTATGACTTCACCATTGATACATCCTGTCATCACAAATGGCATTATCTATAAGTTTGCCAGGTTTTCTTTCAGAAAGACATTCTTTTAAAAGGAGCAATTCTAGTTGAAAAGGCAAAAACGTGAATGATAATGCTTAAAATGCAATGAAAAACAAACAAAAAAAAAACCTACAAAAAAATAAAATACCACAAAACACCCCCACCGTCACACCTCAAGAAAAAGAGAATAGACCCCCTTCCCCCCAAAAAAAAATCAACAAAAAAATACAATAACAACAAAACAGTAAACAAACCAAAACGAAACAATACACAAATAAAAAAAAAAGTAAACATATCAATACAAAACAAAACAGCAATGAAGGAAACAAATATAGCAAACAAAAACAAACATCCAACAAAAAAACCCACAAAATATCTCAAAAAACCATCATATAAAAACACAAAATTTTAAAACTAAATAAAGGCCAAGAAGGCGTCATTATTCTGATGTCTTGCAATGCCAGTGGCCTAGTTAAGGAAGTGTGCTGACCGCATGTCCGTTACAATCCAAATACACTGTTCCCCTGACCAGAAAACTTGATCAGTTTGAAAAATATAAACAACCCCAAAAAAAAAACCCAAACTATAAAGCAAATAGAACTAAAGAAAAAAATTGTTGCTTTCTCTTTCATGTTTTGATCTCATTTTTTGCTTGATTGTTTTGTTTTAGTTTTGGTGTTTCTTTCTTTTTCAATTATTTTTTTCTTTCTTTCTTCTTTCTTTTTCTTTCCTTTCCTTTCTTTCTTCTTTCTCTTCTTTCTTTTTTTCTTTCTTTCTTTCTTCTTTCTTTTCTTCTTCTTTTCTTCTTCTTTTCTGTCTCTGTCCTTGTCTGTCTGTCTGTTCTGTCTGTCTTCTTCCTGTCTGTTGTCTGCTGCCTGTGTGTCTGTCTGCCTGTGTGTCTGTCTGTCTTTCACTTTTTCTTTGTGACCGCCAGTGCTATTTTTCTTGATCTTTCAACACAGTTTTTTGTTTGTGCCTGTCTTTGGTTGTGACCTTGTTTTGTGCATATCTTTGGAGTTGTGGTGTTCATTACTGAGTGTCATTGTTTTTCAAACAAATTGTTGTTGCTGCTTGGTGAAACTTGCTCCTAGTTTTGTGTGTTGGCTTTTTAAGTATCGGAAATAGTTTAAATGAAGAAAAAAAAAAGCAGCTCACACCACATAAAAAGCCTGTCATAGAAAACTGTTTTGCTTATTTGTAACCCTCCTCCCCTCTCTCTATGTCTGTCTGTCTGTCTGTCTGACTGTCTGTCTGTCTGACTGTCTGTTTGTCTCTGTCTCTATCTATCTATCTATCTATCTATCTATCTATCTATCTATCTATCTATCTATCTATCTATCTATCTATCTATCTAATCTATCTATCTATCTATCTATCTATCTATCTATCTATCTATCTCTTGTACTTTTTCTTCTCCTTCTTTTCCTCTGTTTTCCTCTTCTTTTTAAACTCTCGCGCTCGCTCTTTCTGTTTCACAAGTCTAAGCGCAAAAGGTGTAAAAATTTAAAGTAGTAAAATACATAGAAGAAAACAAACAAAATTAAAACAAAACATTCGGCTTTTTGGGGGGAGAGGGGGGAGGGATGGTGGTGGTGACACATGTCAATACACTGACGTATTGTCAGATGTTTTGTTTTTCCATTTGGCCAACAATATAGCGATCAAGTGTTATCATTAACTGATTAGAAAACAATGGACTAGAACTAAAGTTGCAAAAATAATATGATGTTTCAAAAATGTAATAAATATACACATTTTTGTTCTTTTCTTTCTAAGTTCCAACTGATGTTAAATACTCTAAAAATCATTAGCATTCATGTCTCATATATGACAAGCCAGTATATCATCACACCCAAAGCATCATTTTAAAATCCAAAGATCACAACAGCCTCCTGCCCCCCCCCCCCCCCC
>CM060328.1:6262394-6264894 GCA_030674155.1 Stramonita haemastoma | reverse complement strand
AGACAGACACAGAAAGAGACAGAGAAAGACACAGAGAGAGAGGAGGGGGGTGGATTATGGAGAGAGAGAGAGAGAGAGAGAGAATTTCTTAAAACCTAACCTGAGGTCTATCTGTACACATTGTGTGTCAGGGATATAAAGACCCATGGCGCTGTTGTTTGTTATTACTGATTTGCTCCTTTTCTTTTTTATTTTATTTACTTGCTTGTGTACGTGCTTTTTCTAGTAATAACAACAGTTCTGCAGAACGCGACGAGGAGAGGCACTAGTCTATGGAATGAAGAGGTGCTCTCTAACCTGACTGAATGACTGAATCTATCTCTGGAACCTTCACAAGAAATGTCTGTACAAAGGTGGCTGTCACTAGCGCTGTCAGCCTCCAAGCCTTTCTTATCTTCTTCTGTTCCCCAACACGTTTCTTCTCTCTTCTTCTTTCTTTCTATCTTTCTTTCTTTCTTTCTTTTGGACAAACACTTGTCTCCTGGGCTTTTATTGTGTATGTGTCTGTCTGTTTTCTCTCTTCTTCTGTGTAGGAGTAGAGGAGGGGAGGGAGGGGAGGGAGGGGAGGGGTGGTGATGTGTGTGTGTGTTGGGTTTTTTTTTCTGTCAGAGGGTGTCCTTTGTGGTCTGGGGAGAGGTTTGTGTTTTATTTTCCCTGTCTTTCAGCAACGCTGACAGTTGGGGAAAGGGCATTGGGTGAAGAAAAAAGAGAGAGAGAGAGAAAAAAAAAAGAAGTGGAAAAGAAATGGTCTGAATGATTCTGTCACTGCTGTCAGGATGTTGATTTACTCGATACTGTGGAGTTGTGGTGTGGTGGTGCTGATGGTTGTAATTGTTCTAGTGGTTGAAGTTGTTGTTGTTGTCGTGGTTGTTGTTGCTTTCCTTGTTACTGTTGTTCTTGGTGTTATCGTTGGTGTTGTCTTATTGCGTATGTTATTGTATCTCTTTGTTTTCGTTTGTTTTAAATTTTGTGAGGTTGCTTTTGTTTTATTATAAATATTGTCTATGACGGCACTGGTCTACATGAGTAAAAGCTTACATACATCTTTATACCAGATACAAACAAAGACATGAAGTATTTACATGCTCAGCAAAAGTGTTTATCTACAGATAGCAGCCATTACCACAAAAAGAACAAAAGTACATTATTAGTTGTAATTTGAGTTACGTGTGCATGTTTATTTTATATTCTACTCTCCTAAGCATACTGAACATGTGATATATTTGTGAATCGTCTTCCTTACAAATAAACACTTGTTGCAGTTCCTTTTTTCCCCCTGTTTTACATTTTGCCTTTTGTATTTCATGATCTTTTGTCATTGATCTTCATATAAGTCAAATCATCATTATCAGTATCGCCAACATCAAATGCTGACAAAGTAGATCGTATCAACATCCCTATGGCACGTCATCTATTGTCACCTTAACCTTCACCAGTCCCATAGTCCCACGGACCGTGGGGGCACAACTGAAGATTTTGCAACCAGCTTCCTCCACTCCTCACGGTCCTCCGCCCTCCGTAGCAAGTGGTTCCACCCAAAACAAGTCCACTCTCTGATGTTGTCTTCCCATCGTTTCCTCTGTCTGCCTCTTCGTCTCTCTCTCCTTTTACTGTTCCCAGTAGGACAGTCTTGGCCAGTCCAGATGTTCGTGTATCGTGCCCGTACCACTTAAGTTTCCGTTTTTTCAAAGAAGTCAGGAGCTCTCCATATAGACCATGGTATTTGTTATTCTGGTTTTCACCTAGAGAGACAAGTCATTCTCCGTGTGTAGACAGAAGTCGTAGATACATTTCTTCTGCTTGCTGCGCATAGAAATGCGTAATGTGCGACTTGTCCTTACTTTATTGATCTAGAAGTTCCGTGTTTGACAGTCTGGTGTAATACAGTTATGTCCTTTCTCTAAGACACTCAGGATACTAGTTTTGTGATTGTCAGTGGCCATTGTACGTCCTTACACCCAGTACCACTTCACTTTCCATTGTGTGCTGCTTCTATCAGTTGATCTGGTCGAGTGTGTGTCCTATTGTTGATGGGGTTTTAAGGGTCGATTTGAATTTTGTAAAGTTCTGGTTACTTCTCTTGTGTAGGTATTGGACAGTGATTGATGTGTAAGGACGTGGCTGGGTTTTTTTTTCTTTTTGTTTTCCTTCGTATACTTGGTGGTTTTCTTACTTTTCTACAGTATCATTGTTAAGACTTTTTTGCTTGTTTATTAATTTGCTGGCTTCCTATGACATGTTTGCATAATGACACGGAGTCATTGCTATTCAAAATTTCTTTACTCCATCTCTCCAATGTTTCAAACTTTTTAATTTTCATGTAAGAACATCATCACTACCATGTTCAACATGGAGTTCGGCCATAGCTTTGTGTGTGCTGGTTTGTTTGTGTATTTTAGTTTTACCCCATCTCTAGGTTCCTTCACAGCTCCATATCTTCTCTCCAGTCCATATTGTTCCCTTCCTTTCTGAAAGCTGTAAAAACCCTCCTCTTCTGGCT
>CM060328.1:6244894-6247394 GCA_030674155.1 Stramonita haemastoma | reverse complement strand
TGATAGTTGATTTATTTATTTCAGTATGTATTTATCTATTTATCGATAGAATCATTTTGTCTAAACATTTGTGGGAGTGTTTTTATGTATCTATTATGTATCAGTTCATACTATACTGAAATGCTGTTTTTTTGGTTTTTTGGGGTGAGCAAAATAATCCATTGTGCACATACATTTCTTATATAAAAAAAAATAATACACTATTTTGCTAAACTCCAGTGCCTCTCACGAAATTGCAGCATAGACCTTTAGAAAAGAGGGTAAGAAAAGGAGGAGAAGAAGAGAAAAAGACAGAAGAAGAAGAAGAAGAAAAAAAGGAAAAAGAAGCGCATAAACTTGAAAGCTTTGCTCAAAATATTTCATCTTACACTGTAGTGGAAGCGAAACCACTCCAAAACAGAATTGAACAACAACAACAAAAAACCTAAAAAATTCTAACAACAGCAAAAAAAAATGAAAGAAATCATCCGAAAATAGCGAAAAAAGAGACCCCCCAAAAAATAAGAAAAACGCCTTTGTAACTCTTGGCAGACAAAAATGCCCTTAAATCGGATTAGATGCAGACAGGGTTAAATTATTGTTTGCTGTTTGCTAGCTCTCTCTCTCTCTCTCTCTCTCTCTCTCTCTCTCTCCTCTCCTCTCTCTCTCTCTCTCTCTCTCTCCTCTCTCTCTCTCTCTCTCTCTCTCTCTCTCTCTCTCTCTCTCTTCTCTCTGTCTGTCTCTCTTCTCTCTCTCTCTCCTCTCTCTCTCCTCTCTCTCTCTCTCTCTCTCTCTCCTCTCTCTCCTCTCTCTCTCTCTCTCTCATATTTATTCATATCTATTTTTTATATCGAGGATAATGGAACAAGCCCTCATGTGCTTTTTTTTTTTTTACATCCGGTCCTGTATATACGCAGTTTTGTAAAGTTTTTCATCTCCTCCCACCGGCACACAATGGCCTACTCTTTCGAAAAGCGGAACAGGATTTAACGTGTGCGCAAGATGTTCTGCGTGCGTTCGCACACCGGGACCTCGGTTTACAGTCTCATCTGAAGGACTTTTTGGGAGAGCGAAGTCAGCACTGATGTTAAATCCAGGAGAAATATCCCCTCGACCGGGAATCGAACCCGGGTCGTCAAATTGCAAGCGCAATGTTCTGATGTTCTGACCACTAGGCTATCCTGTCCCCGAGAGTGTTAAGTGTTTCTATGTTCCTTTAAGCATCCTCCATTTTCTCTCTTTCCTAACAAATTGCCCTATTTTTATGTGTTCACAATTGAAGTATATATTGTTGTTGTAGTCATTGTTGTTGTTGTTGTTGTTGTTTCACTGTTTTTGTTCATAAGTACATTTTATGACATTTTCAAATTCATTTTTCTTTTTCTAATGTCGTCTGTCTCTTTCCTTGTGTGTGTGTGTGTGTGTGTGTGTGTGTGTGTGTGTGTGTGTGTGTGTGTGTGTGTGTGTGTGTGTGTGTGGTGTGTGTGTGTGTGTGTGTGTGTGTGTGTGTGTGTGTGTTTGTGTCTGTCTATCAAGTTGTGTCAATACGTTTTCCTTTGTTATTAGATTTGATGGCGGTGTTTTTTTTTCAAGGTATGACCGAGTTTTGTTGTAACAAAAAGTAGACCACTATCAAACTTTCCAGACAGATGTCTTCAACGATTGACAGTATGCATTTTGCACGTTTAGGTTCTTTCTGTCTTTCTTCTTTTCTTCTTTTGTCTTTCTTGCTTTCTTGATTTAATTCTTTCCTTTCTTGATTTCTTTCTTGGTTTCTTTGTTGCTTTCTTTCTTTTTCTGTCTGTCTGTCTGACTGTCTTTTTTTCTTCTTTCTTTCTTTCTTTCTTTCTTTCTTTCTTCTTTCTTTCTTTCTTTCTTTCTTTCTTTCTTTCTTCTTTCTTTCTATCTTTCTTTCTTTCTATCTTTCTTTCTTTCTTTCTTTCTTTCTTCTGTCTGTCTGTCTGTCTGTCTGTCTGTCTGTCTGTCTGTCTGTCTGTCTGTCTGTCTGTCTTCTTTCTTTCTTTTTTTTTTCTTTCTTTCTTTTGTCTGTCTGTCTGTGTGTCCGTCCGTCCGTCTGTCTGTTTTTCTTTCTTTCTTTCTTTCCCTTATTATGTCTTTATTTCTGTCTGTCTGTCTGTCTGTTCGTCTGTCTCTCTGTCTGGTCTGTGTCATCCTTTCTCTCTTTCTTTCCTTCTCTCTTTAGTTTTGTGTCTCTTTCGTTCTAACCTTCTTTTCTTTTTTTCTGTCTTTCTTTCTGTCTTATACTTCCAGTCCTAAATGACTGTGTTCTTCTTTTCTTCTTGTATCTTTTTCATTCTTTTTTTTTTTTTTCTCTTCTCTATCTCTGCATGTTCTTCTGCTTCCTATTCGACTTCATTTCATTTCCAAAAGCCTACATCATGTAGTGTTAATCTATGCATACGAACACAGTAGCAATACGAAAGTGCCTAGGCTTTATTACAGTTCTTGAATAAACCATTGATGCTGGGGGCAACAACAAAGTGAGAGGCTGTATGATCAG
>CM060328.1:6227394-6234894 GCA_030674155.1 Stramonita haemastoma | reverse complement strand
TTTTCGGTCAAACCATTGTTGAATCCACAAGTCTATCATCCCCGTAGCATGTGGGGTAGGTAACCAGGGCAACAGAGGGAACAGTGGCAAGGCCAATGATCGGAGGATTAGGGCCTGAGAAAGAACGCTTTAGACAGCAGCTGTAATGACCCAGCTTCCCTGGCCTGACCAGGCTAGGCTAGCTCCTGTCTTCTTGTGTGTCGTGTGTGTGGTGTGGTGAGGGGGTGGGGGGTATGAGTGTGTGTGTGAGAGAGAGAGACACACACAGAGAGAGACAGAGAGACAGAGAGACAGACAGACAGACAGACAGACAAACAGACAGACAGAGTGTGTGTGTGTGTATGCTTGTTCGGGTTAGTTGGTTTGTTGGTTGGTTGGTTGCTTGGTTGGTCTATTGTTTACTTTATTGGTTGGCTTGTTGATTGTTTTCTGCTATTTTGCTCTTTCTCTCTTCCTCCCCCCCCCCCCCCCCCCCCCCCCCACTTTCTATCTGTCTGTCTGTCTGTGTCTGTGTCTCTCTCACATATTTTGTGTGTGTGTGTGTGTGTGTCTTGCATAAACAAGCATTGCTTGCATTGTGAAATATGAAAAGAACACTGCAAGGACAAGATATATATATATATATATATATATATATATAGAGAGAGAGAGAGAGAGAGAGAGAGAGATGAGGAGGAGAGAGAGAGAGAGAGAGAGGAGAGAGAGAGACGAGAGAGGAGGAGAGAGAGAGAGAGAGAGAGAGGAGAGAGAGAGAGAGATATTATAACACAAATATATCCATAAATGCATGCATGTACCACACCCACATATGCACATGCACACGCGCACAAATACATGTACAGAGCAAGGTATGTGTATTTGCGCCCTTTAAGCATACCTAGGATGGGTGCGCTCGCATACACGCGCGCAAACACACACAATACAAACACACACACACTCACACACACACACACACACACACACCACACACACACACACACATATAAACACCTCCCCCCCTACACACAACACACACACACACACACACACACACACACACACACACACACACACACACACACACACACCACACACACACACACACACACACACACACAAGTGACAACCAAACTGACAAGAGAAATGAGAACAGTTGCGTGTTCAAAGTTTTGTTTCCTTTTTTATTTTTTGCTTTGTTTTGTGTCTTTATGTCCCTAGAGAGCTGAATGTGTGTGTGGCTTTGGGTTTTAGGTTTCGGCAATAACACAAGTATCTGGAGGTTGTTTTGTTTTTCTTGTGGGCCAGAAGGAAAGAATGGAAAATGATATTGTTTTAGGAAAGACACAGCTAAAGCGTTATAATTACAGCAAAGAGCTCTTTCCGATAATTCAAATTGATTTTGATATCTGGTGACATGCTAGGAAGTTATCGCAGCTTAATGTTCCTGGGATATTAAAAGCAGATGGTTTTGAAATGTTGAGAGAGAGAGGAGGAGAGAGAAGAGAGAGGAGAGAGAGAGAGAGATGAGGAGAGAGAGAGAGAGAGAGAGAGAGGAGATGAGAGAGGCGAGATGAGAGAGAGAGAGAGAGAAGAGGGGGAGGAGGGGGAGGAGAGAGAGAGAGAGGAGAGAGAGGGAGAGAGAGAGAGAGAGAGAGAGATGAGAGAGAGAGAAAGAGAGAGAGAGAGAGAGAGAGAGGAGAGAGAGAGGAGAGGAGAGAGAGGAGGAGAGAGGAGAGCATATCCATCTTAGGCCTTGGCCCTCTATATAATCAACATTCCAAACATGTTGCATAGGAAATATTTAAAAACAGAAGAATAACACATCAAGCAATAAACCCAGCATTTCTAATTTTGAAAGCTTTATACAAATAAATTGCTAGTCCCTTATATAAATGAATTCGTTTCAAGATGACAAAAGTATACAAAGTATAAAACATGGATAGGCATCTCACATATTTTGTTTGCAGTCTCAACTGCTTTCTAAGATAATTTTTCATAGGACAACAAAATACGAAACGAACTTCGTCATTAACAGTCCCCTTACATAATGATCAAAGAAGATTATGTGTCACAGAGAGAGAGAGAGAGAGAGAGGAGAGAGAGAGAGAGAGGAGAGAGAGAGAGAGAGAGAGAGAGAGAGAGAGAGAGAGAGAGAGAGGACAGACAGACAGACAGACAGACAGACAGACAGACACACACACACACACACACACACACACACACACAACACACACACACACACACAACACACAGACACACAGACACACAAACACACAGACACACAGATAGACAGATAGACACACAGACACACAGACACACAGAGACAGAGAGAGAAAGAGAGAGAGGAGGAGGGAGTGGGAGAGAGAGAGAAGAGAGAGACAGAGAAAGAGAGAAAGAGAGCAGAGATAGACAGAGATAAAGATAAAGAGAGAGAGAGAGTGGTGTTTGCGTGCGTGCGTGCGTGCTGGTGTGTGTGTGTTTGTGTGTGCGCGCGCGCGCGCGCGTGCATGCATGCATGTGTGTGTGTTTGTGCATGTGTGTGTATGTGTGTGTTTGTGCATGTGTGTGTATGCGCACGTGCTTTGCATGCATGCATGCATGTGTGTGCGTTTGTGCATGCATGTGTGTGTGTGTGTTTGTAAAAAAAAAGGGAGAGGGAGGGGGGGGGGGGGTACAGGATGAGATAAAAGAGCAGTGGCGAATTGCTATTGATTGGAGAGGCATGGATGGATCTGTCACACCCTGATTTATGGAGGTCCCCATCACGATGAGACCAGAATGTTCTCTACCTTCCATTCTACATCTCCCTTTCTTCAATTATGTCTTTCTCTCTGTTTGTCTGTCTGTCTGTTTGTCGGTATGTCTGTTTGTCTGTCTGACGTATGTTTGTCTGTGTGTATGTATGTCTTTCTGGGGATGTGTGTCTGTGTGTTTGTATTGTTTGTTTGTGTGGGGGGTTGTTTGAGTGTGTGTATGTGTTTGTGTGTGTATGAGTGCATAGTGCGTGCGTGGTGCGTGTGTGGTGAGTGTGTGTGTGTGTGTGTGTGTGTGTGTGAGGGGGGGGGGTGCGTGTGTGTGTGTGTATGTTTATACATGTGTGTCTGTGTCCGTGTGTCTGTACGTGCGATGGAGCGTGGTGTGTGTGCGCACGCGTGCGCGCGTGTGTGTGTATATGTGCGTGTGTGCGTTTGTATACATATACTCATACATACATGCATGCGTGTGCATACGCATAATACATACACACAAACACACATGCATAATTATACTAACATCTGCATATTTGAGTATGAGAGCGTGGGTGTTACGAGTGCTGTGTGCGGACGTGTTAGTGATTAAGATGAAGGAGACTGAATGACAGAGACTCAGGGATAAGCAGAATTTATTTAAAAAAAAAACAACCTCTCAGAGGGACTAGCATTGAGACGAGCAGACAAATGCATGTGGAGACAGGGAGGTTGATTAAAAGAGTCTCATAGAAACCGAAGAACAAAAGACGTGCCTCGTAAAGATAGCTTCGGCTATATAGTAAGAGCATTATCTCCTAGAATAAGACAGAAACAGAAGGGGTCAAGAACCGGATAAAAGGTGAAAACAGAAACAGAAAAGAAAGAAGAAGAAGAAGATGAAGAAGGAGAAGAAGGAGGAGGAGGAGGAGGAGGAGGAGGAGGAGGAGGAGGAGGAGGAGGAGGAGGAGGAGGAGGAGGAGAGAGAGGAGGAGAGAAGAAGAAGAAGAAGAAGAAAGAAGAAGAAGAAGAAGAAGAGAAGAAGAAGAAGAAGAAGAAGAAACAAGAACAAGAACAAGAACAAGAAGAAGAACAAGAAGAAGAACAAGAACAAGAAGAAGAACAAGAAGAAGAAGAAAAGACTAACGACAACGTAGTTTAAAGCCACACAGGTTTTTTACATAAATAGGTACAATACATTTACAAAGGCCTAAAACATTTGTAGACACGACAGAAAAACAGAGCACGACACAACATCTTAAAAGAGAGTTAACAACATTATATATGTAGACTTAGAAAAACATTTCCAGAGATCTAAAAATACAACCTTTAAAAAACAACAACAACACCACAACAAAAAACCAACAATTGACCAAGAAAACAGTATATTATCACAACGTACTTTTAACTCCATCATTACCAGAAAAAAGACCCCCCCCCCCCCCACACACACACACAACAAAACAAAAAAAAGGGAAACAACAAGGCGAGGCTAGGAGGGTATAAGGGTTATTTCCCTGTGTGTGCGTGCGCGCGCGCGCGCGCCGCGATGATTAAGGTTTAGGGACTGTATTTTCGCTGACGGTTGTAAGAAAGCCTGGTGGGGGGATAAAGGGATGTTCTCTTGGGCAGGCGAGGTTGGCCTGAGGTGGTGGTCGTGTTAATCTGGGTCGAATAAGACGCCAATCTGCTTGCTGTCCCTGCCAGCTGAGCCCTCGTTAACTTGTCTCCTTACCGCTGCTCTGCTTTTCTCTATGTGGTGTCTGTCTGTGTTATCATGGTTGTCTGTCTGTGTATCTGTCTGTCTGTCTGTCTGTGTCAGCATTTCTTGCAATCTCTTTTACATGTATGTTTATCTGTTGGCCTGTCAGTGGTTTTTATTCTTCTTTCATATCATGTGGTATTTTTAGTTCTCTCGTATTGTTGCTGTTGCTGTTGTTGTTATTGATCACATATCGTCAATCGTCGTTGTCATCATCATCATCATCATCATCATCATCATCATCATCATCATCATCATCATCATCATCATCATATCATCATCTTTTTCTTCTTCTTCTTCTTCTTTCTTCTTCTTCTTTCTTCTTCTTCTTCTCTCTCTTCTTCTTCTTCTTCTTCTTCTCTCTTCTTCTTCTTCTCATTCTTCTTCTTCTTCTTCTTCTTCTTCTTCTTCTTCTTCTTCTTCTTCTTCTTCTTCTTCTTCTTCTTCTTTCTCTTCTTCTTCTTCTTCTTCTTCTTCGCAATTCTTCTTCTTCGCAATTCTTCTTTCTTCTTCTTGCAATTCTTCTTCTTCTTCTTCTTCTTCTTCTTCTTCTTCTTCTTCTTCTTCTTCTTCTTCTTCTTCTTCTTCTTCTTCTTCTTCTCTTCTTCTTCTTCGCAATTCTCCTTCGCAATTCTTCTTCGCAATTCTTTTTCTTCACATTCTTCTTCGCAATTCTTCTTCTTCTCTTCTTTCTCTCTCCTTCTCCTCCCTCCTCTCCTCACTCCCCATTTAGCTCTTCTTCCTCATTATTATGCACCCTTTTCTCCTCTTTTTCTTCAAAATTTGATTAAGTTTATTTCCCCTTCTATCATACTGTGCCCCCCCCCCCCCCCCCCCACACACACAACACAAAGCACACACAAAGCACACAGAAAATCCATCAGTAAACAGTATGCCAGGCAGCAACTTTCTTTTCCCACATGACAAAGGAGAGCAGCAGCAGCACATTTTCTTCTTATTCTCTTTCCCCTAGCTCCCCAATACATTTTCCTGTCCCTTCACTTTCTCTCTCTCTCTCTCTCTCTCTCTCTCTCTCTCTCTCTCTCTCTCTCTCTCTCTCTCTCTCTCTCTCTCTCTCTCTCTCTCTCTCTCTCTCTTCTCTCTCTCTCTCTCTCTCTCTTCTTTTGTGCTTTTTATCTTTTTTTGGTTGTTGTTGGTGTCCATATTTATTGCTATATCTCACCTACCATCTTTTAGAGAGAGTTTGGAAAGGACAAAAACACAAAGTAGGGTTGTCCTTAAGGTCTGGGCGGCTGTTTCACTACCCCATTCATCTTACTGCTAACCAGGGACAGCAACTGCATGAAAGACATGTTGAGTAATGTACCTTAGGATCCAGGGGTTTCATGATCACACACAAAGACATTGCTTACTTAACTCCCCTGGCCCCACACAACACAGTATCAGAACACTCATGTAATCTGTTGACAAAACTTTTTTGCCAGAAAATGCAGGGTCTTACGCATAGGGCATATACTTTTTGGAAAACTGATGGTGTTTTTTTTTTCTTTTAATGGTGATGTAAAACTTTCGAACTTAAACAAAAGAATAAAAACAGGATATGCACAAACAACTGAGAAATAACTAAAAGAAACAAAAGAAAATAATGTTGTACTGGTTTTATTTAATCTCTGTCATATGAGTGAATTTTCATTATCTGTTTTTATTATGGAAGGAAAACATCAGCAAATTGAATAAGTCTAGAACTTAACGAAATTTTGAGAAAGCAAAACAGAGAAAGTGGAATGAGGGGAACTGGTTGTCAAGCTTTCAGGGGTGTCCCCACTGTCGCCAGACTAAGGGATAGGTTGATATATAGTTTTTTACTATGTTTGTTACTGTTTTCTCTTCATTATCTTTTCCACGTTTATCCAATTTGTTTGTATGGGTGTTTTTTTTTGTCTTCTTCCCCATGTATGTACATACATATATCTTTAAACTTTCATCTACGCTTTTGCATGTTCTCCAGGCTGTTCCCAAATTTCAACACACACACACACACACACACACACACACACACACACACACACACACACACACACACACACACACACACACACACACACACACACAGGGCGGTGCAAGCCACATGAAGCTCTCATACACAGAGAGGTCTAAGCCCCGTGAAGCTATTGTGTTCAAAGATGCTGACACACAGAGGTATAAGCCACGTGAGGCTCTCAGATTATAAACATGATGACACTGCTCTTTCATTACACCGTCTCCATGGCAACCAGACTACCTGATCTCCCGGGCAAAGAAGGGGTTAACCTCTCATTTGCTTCTAGAAAACTCTTGCTTTCAACTTCTGAATTTCTCAGTGTGAATGTGAGTGCAGGCCTGCATGCAACCCCCTTCTCTCTATTTCTCTGTCTCTTTCTCTCTGACTTTCTCTGTCTCTCTTTCTCTCTCTGTCTCTCTGTCTCTCTGTCTGTATCTCTGTCTCTGTCTGTCTGTCTGTCTGACTGTCTGTCCGTCTCTCTCTCTCTCTCTCTCTCTCTCTCTCTCTCTCTCTCTCTCTCTCTCTCTCTCTCTCTCTCTCTCTCTCTCTCTCTCTCTCTCTCTCTCTCGCTCTCTCGCTCTCTCGCTCTCGCTTTCTCTCTCTGTGTTTCTGTCCCTGTCTCTGTACTGTCTCTTTGTCTGCGTCTGTCTGTGTCTGTCTGTCTGTCTGTCTATTTGTCTGTCTTTCTGTTTGCTCTCTGTCTCTGTCTCTGTCTCTCTCTGTGTCTCTCTCTGTGTCTCTCTCTCTGTCTCTCTGTCTCTCTGTCTCTCTATCTCTCTCTCTCTCTCTCTCACACACACACACACGCACGCACGCACACACACACACACACACACAACACACACACACACACACACACACACACACACACACACACACACACACACCACACAGAGAAACACACATTATCTGCTTATTCATCTCCCCTTTTCTCCGTTTTCTTGTCTGTTTGACTGCCTGCCTCTGTGTGTGTGTGTATGTGTGCATGTGTGTGCGTGTTATGTGTCCATGCACGCACCTAGACGCACGTG
>CM060328.1:6212394-6214894 GCA_030674155.1 Stramonita haemastoma | reverse complement strand
ACTTGAGACTTGGCCAAAGCTTGTTTTGGGTCTATTCAGATATGTTGACTGATCGTTGTATTATGTCTGTATGTCTCGTCTTCTGCCTCCTACACTGTGACCTAGAAGGTGACTTGGAGAGGTTGTATTGTCCATCCTGTCAAGCGATCATACCGCTTAAAGTGTGGCTTATGTTGGTTGGCTTGTTTGTTTCTTTTTTTTTTAATTTTATTTAGTACCACGTTATGTCACGGCAGATTTCTCTGCGTGAATTTTGGGCTGTTCTCCCGGGTAGAGCGCGTCGCCACGAGTGCAGCGCCACCCATTATTATTGTCTTTTTCTGTCTGCAACTGTTTTTTTTTTCCTTATCAGAGTGGCTTTTTCTCTACATAATTTTGCCAGAGACAACATTCTTGTTGCCGTGGGTCATTTTACCTGCGCTAAATATTGATGTGTGACACACAGGGCCTCGGTCTATCGTCTCATCCAAAAGACCAGCACCCAGAACAACCCTCATGGTCTAATGAATGGGAGAAAAAATTTCGGGCCCAAACGGGATTCGAACCACCGCGCACTCCGACCCGGACTTTTCGCTTTCTAAACAGGCGCGTTACCTGTAGACCACCGATCCACTCTCATTTGCTCCGATCATAAACCAATACCTTAGACTTGGCCAAAACTTGTTAAGGTCTATTCAGAGATTAAGTTGACTGATCATTGTATTCTGCCTGTATGTCTCGTCTTCTGCCTTCTTCACTGTGACCTAGAAGGTGACTTAGAAAGGCTGTACTGTCCAATCTTGTGAAACGATCATACTGCTAAAAATGTTTTTGTTTGTTGCCTTGTTTGTCTGTTTATTTATTCCTGTGCTTGTTTGTTTGATTGTAATAAAAGTCTTCATACCGATTTTTTGTGGCTCGTGTATTTTTTTCAATAATAACAAGTTCTTGACGTCAAAAAAAACAAACAAACAATAATACAAAAACCCACTCCTCTCTTTTACAGACATGGTGAACGCCGGAACACAGTCAAGAACAGGAAGAAGAGGTTGGTGGGAAAGCAACTATAAACTCCAGTCCATGTTCTGTGCTTATCATCATAAATGTGTATATACCTTTTTATTTTTCCTTTTTGAAGTCCAGGCCTAGCTTCCTGTATGGCTACTAGCAAGGGTACTTGAAAACAGACATGCTAGACAATTTGTTTCACCTCGTAGTACGCTCTAAATCCTCATAAGGGAATCTTAGATGGGATGAGTGAGTTTGGGTACATATTTTGGGTGACCCACAAGGTGTTTAAGTTTGGGGAGGGCTCGACAGCGATATTATCAGTATTAGCAGTTTAAGCAGTATCGTGTGGTCTGGTTTTGTTTCCTTTTTTGTTGTTGAGAAGATGATACGTTAAGGGTTCGTAGTTTTTATATCTTTACCTTTAAAGTAAAAAGGGATGGAGAACCTCATTCAAAGGATTGTGAGATATGTTTGAGAAAAAAAAAGGTTAAGAGTTTGTACTTCTGTACTCTTTGGTTTTGTCCGTCTCTTTTTTTTTTTTTTTTTGGTGTTGTTTAAAACAAAGAAAAAAACACTTCCTTTCCCATCAGTCGTTTTGCCGTTGTTGCTGCTGCTGTTATAGTTGTTGCAATAGTTGCTGCTGTTGTCATCGTTGTTGCAGTTGTTGTTGTTGTTGTTGTTGTTGCTGGTTAAAATGTTGTTGTTGATGTTGTTGGTGCTATTATTGTTGCTGTTGTTATTTTTGTTCTTTTCTTATTGCTGTTGTTTTTGTTGTTGTTGTTGCTGTTGTGTTGTCGCTTCTTTTTTCTTCTTCTCTTCTTCTTCTTCTTCTTCTTCTTCTTCTTCTTCTTCTTCTTCTTCTTCTTCTTCTTCTTCTTGCTCCTCTGTGTTGAATGTAGATAATAGTTCGAGCTTTCACTCTTTACAATATCGTCTACATCATTACGTGTGATTTATATCTACACTTCATCTTTTTTTTATGTGCTTTTGTTTTTGGCATGGCTTTGTTGCTGTTGTTGTTGTTGTTGTTGCTGTTGTTGTTAATGTTGCTGCTGAGTTATTGCTGTTGTGGCAATGTTTTTACCATTTGTTAGGAGTTTAGATAAGCATTGCAATAAGCCCGAGAGACGTATGCTGTTTCAATGTGTCGTTTGTCTTCAAACGCAGCGGGGACACTGCAGACAAATTAATGGTAAACATCGTGGATTAATTCTGCAGATGAAAAAAAATAAAGAAATGCCTCTAAATATCGCATCCCTACAGCTAACCCCAAGAGACCTGGCTGGTAACTGCGGAAAATGTTTCATCATCAGTATTCAAGATGTTGAATGCGTTACTTGGAAGACAGAAATCGTTTTGTTACATTTCTTGTTATCGTTTTGTTGTTGTTATTTTAACCAATGCATCATTTGTAAGACATAAATCGTTTTATAACATTTCTTGTTA
This sequence comes from Stramonita haemastoma, assembly GCA_030674155.1. Lineage (NCBI taxonomy): Eukaryota > Metazoa > Mollusca > Gastropoda > Neogastropoda > Muricidae > Stramonita > Stramonita haemastoma. Next base: position 6,212,458 of record CM060328.1, on the reverse strand, counting down.
TTGTTTTGTTGTTGGTTGTTTTTTTTTTTACCCAAACGTATTGTTTAAATTGTGTGTGTGAATG
>CM060328.1:6189743-6192763 GCA_030674155.1 Stramonita haemastoma | reverse complement strand
AGATAATACAGATAACTCCACTAGATAATACAGATAACTCCACTAGATAATACAGATAACTCCACTAGATAATACAGATAACTCCACTAGATAATACAGATAACTCCACTAGATAATACAGACAACTCCACTAGATAATACAGATAACTCCACTAGATAATACAGATAACTCCACTAGATAATACAGACAACTCCACTAGATAATACAGATAACTCCACTAGATAATACAGATAACTCCACTAGATAATACAGACAACTCCACTAGATAATACAGATAACTCCACTAGATAATACAGACAACTCCACTAGATAATACAGATAACTCCACTAGATAAAAACAGATAACTCCACTAGATAATACAGATAACTCCACTAGATAATACAGATAACTCCACTAGATAATACAGACAACTCCACTAGATAATACAGACAACTCCACTAGATAAATACAGACAACTCCACTAGATAATACAGACAACTCCACTAGATAATACAGATAACTCCACTAGATAATACAGATAACTCCACTAGATAATACAGATAACTCCACTAGATAATACAGATAACTCCACTAGACAATACAGACAACTCCACTAGATAAAAGAGATAACTCCACTAGATAATACAGATAACTCCACTAGATAATACAGATAACTCCACTAGATAATACAGATAACTCCACTAGATAATACAGATAACTCCACTAGATAATACAGACAACTCCACTAGATAATACAGATAACTCCACTAGATAATACAGATAACTCCACTAGATAATACAGATAACTCCACTAGATAATACAGACAACTCCACTAGATAATACAGACAACTCCACTAGATAAAGAGATAACTCCACTAGATAATACAGAGAAGTCCACTAAATAATGCAGAAAAGTCCACAACGAATGAACGAATGAACATGAAGAACGAATGAATGAACGAATGAACGAATGAACGAATTTTATTTGACAAAAGCTACAAGCCCATCAGTCAAAGGGGGCTAATTGTAAATGTCATGTTAATAATGGATGGACAGAAAAGAAAACATGAATAATAACTCGAAATCCAGACAAATATCAACAAATATTTTTAGTTATTACTTATAGAATCTGTTTGGTTCATAGTCACTAAACAATACAGAAAATTCCACTAAATAATACAGAAAACTCCTCTAGATAATACAGATAACTCCACTTGATGAATGAAGTAAAACAAGTCTGCTAGAACTCCCCAATCGCCGGAGCAGACCAGATGACGGTTAGGATTCAAACGCCGTGGAATGACATTGACGGCTGACTCCCTGCAGTAGACACCCCCCCCCCCTTCCCGCCACACACACACCACACACACCACACACACACAACACACACACACACACACACACACACACACACCACACACACACACACACACAACGCACACACACGCACAACACACATACACACGCACACACACAAACACACACACACACACATACACATACACACACACACACACACACACACACACACACACACACACACACACACACACACACACACACACACACACACACACACACACACACACACACACACACACACATACGCACCAAACTGAACATTTACTGTGGCTTGTTTGTTTTGTTTTTTTCTACAGTCCTGCAATAAACTGCATTAATTTTTATGATCATTGTAAAGGGAAAAGGTCACTACAGGCATTTTTAGTGTTTTTGCTTTTGTTTGGATAGTTGATCCTCATTTGTCGTTAGCTTGTTCGCTTACGTGATTGCTTTGTTAGTTTGTTGGTCAATTGTTTTGGTTGGTGGGTTGGATGGCTGGATGATAAGTTGGTTGATTGTTCTGTTCTTTTTATTTTTATCTTGTTTGTAGTTATGGGGGTTTGAAGGGGGTCTAACTTTTGCTTTGATTACATGTTAATCATTTGAAGTACGCACACACAACACACACACACACACAGCACACGCAACGCAAGCACGCACCGCACGCAGCACACACACACACAGCACACACACACACACCACACCACCGCACGTACGCACGCACGCACGCACGCACACAAGCACACACAGACACTTTCACACAGAGACACAGAGACACAGACACAAAGAGACGCACACAGACACAAACACACACACAAAACACAGACACAGACACAACACACACACACATACAACCCCCCCACCCCTCCCCACCCCCCCCCCCCCCATACACACACTTTTGCTGAACACTACTCCATCAAGGAAAATACGCAACTGACAAAAACAATAACACCCACAACCATTTTTTTAAATCACACAACAACAATAACAGCAAGAAGACATCAATCAACAACAACAACAACAAACACGAAAGCCAACACCAGTCACCATGCCCACCAGATGATTCAGCATCCCTGGTTTGATAAACATCAGCAGCTGCAGAAACACAGACGATACGTCATAAACAGCTGTGCTGACATCACTCTGCACTGGCGATCATGGCTTCGTAAGAGTAGACTATCTATCGTGTGTGCCGGTGGGAACAGATGACATGATTTACCAAAAAAACAGGATACACACGGGGGACGGATGTAAAAAAAAGCACATGAGTGCTTATTCCATTATCCTCGATATAAAAGAATAAATTTAAAAAATATTAAAAAAATCAGTCGGTACAGTCAGTCCTAGACCCTCTGCAAGTCAGAGTGTCGGCAGCCCTGTTGTTGTTGTTGTAAAGATGACGAATGTACAAAACTGCATCCACGCGGGAGACTGGATGTAAAAAGAAAAGCTCGTGAATGACTATTGTAGTACCATGGATGTAAAAGAATAAATAGATAAATAGATAAATAAAAAATAGATAGATGAATTAGTAAATAGATAATGAATAAAAAAGATGAAAGATAAATAATAGAGAAAGGAAGAAAGAAAAATAAAGAAAGGAAGAGAGAAAAGCAAGAAAGAAATAAAAGAAATAAAACGCCAAATTAAGAATCTAAAAAAAATCTATCCAAGTATTTTTCAGAAAAAGAGGTTCA
>CM060328.1:6177243-6184743 GCA_030674155.1 Stramonita haemastoma | reverse complement strand
GTTGTTTGTTTGGCTGTTTTTAAAAAAAAAAAAAAAAAAAGCTTTTTCTTGCTGTTGAAGAATTGAACATATTTATCCTAAACACCACCACGAACATGTTCTGATCTAAAAAAAAAAAAAAAAAAAAAAGAGAAATTGTCAACAAAAAAGATTGGTCAAAGTTTGTTTTGTCACAGACAAAGGATCTCCTTTCGAAATGAAGCAAGAAAAAAGGACCCAAACAAACATTGAGAATGTCAGTTTAACTACAAATTTTGTTGACAAATAAAAAAACAACAACTCAAAAGTAAACACAAAAAAAGCAGCGCCCCCCCCCAAAATATTGTGCAACTTTGAAGGTTGTAGAGGTTTTTTTTGTAACTATCTATAAAGAATAAAACATATCTATAACTCCCAGAGCAAATAAACAAGCAAAAACAAAAGACAAAAATGATATAAGAAAGCAAAAACCTACCAACACAGACAGACGGACCGACAGACAGACAGACCTCCCCCATCCCTACACACATAAGCACACACACATAAGCACACACACATAAGCACACACACACACACACACACACACACACACACACACACACACACACACACACACACAACACACAAACACACAACACACGAGCGCGCACGCGCTCCCCTTTCACATAATTCAACTAACAAATAAATAAACAAACCAAAAGCAAATAAAGGCAAAAAAACTAGCTACACAAGCAAACAAAAAACAAACAAAAAAACCCCTCACAAGCAAACAAGGAATCATAAATGAAGACAAAAACCAAAACCCAAACGCAACAGAGCAGAAACACACACACAACATAAATCAAGCTAAACACAGAAACAAACATAACAGCCACTTCTCTACCCCCTGTTCCTCTCCACACACATACCACACCACACAACACACACACACACACACACACACACACACACAAACACACACACACACACAAACACACACACACAAGCACAACACACCACACACACACACACACACACACACACAAAACACACACACACACACACACACAACACACACACACACACACACACACACTTACAGACACACGCATACACACACACACTCTCTCGACACACACACACACACACACACACCACACACACACACACACACACACACACACACACACACACACACACACCACACCACACACACCACAACACACACACACACACACACACACACACACACATCACACACACACACACACACACACACACACACTACACACACACACACACAACAACACACACACACACACACACACACAACACACACACACACCACACACACACTCAGACGATACATACATCATGTTGTTTGTCTTTCACAAGAGCCCCTTGGTTATCCAAAAGATGAATACAGTCCTCAGCAACATGCAGTATAGATTCTTAGGGCAAACAAACAGCAAAGACCAGCTTTCTTCTCCGATATTGTATTTCTTTGCTTTTTTTAACTTGTTTTTCTCTTATTTCATTTGACATTCCCCAAAACAAACAAATATGTTATTACATCTACAAAACAAATACAATATCAAAAATTAGAAGAAAAAAAATTGCGGGGTAAAAAAAACAAAAACAAAATGGATGAGAATGGCTTAGGGTAGGTAGATGAGAAATGACAAGAAAAGATGAAGCATGAGAATATGATCAGTAAAGAACAAAAAAAAGAGAAAAGAATGAAGACAGAAGGAAAGAATAGATAAAGGCAAAAGAAAGAAAGAAAAGGAGTAAACAGAAAAATAAAATAGTGGGATGGAGAAAACAAATAACGGAGAAAAAAAAAAGATCCTCCCCCAAAAATAAGAAGAAGAAAGATTTGAAGAAAACATGAAGAAGCAGGAAGGGTAAAAAGAAAAGTAAAAAATGAGAGCAATAAATATATATTTTTTTAAAAAGATGAATAAAGAAATAATGGAGGAATATGGGTAAACAAGATAAAATAAGAACGAACAATCAAAAGAAAAAAATAAAAGAAGAAAGACTGAAAGAAAGAAAGAAAGAAAGAGAGAGAGAAAGAAAAGAAAGGAAAGAGAGAAAGAAAGAAAGAAAGAAAGAAAGAATGAAAGAAAGAAAGAAAGAAAGAATGAAAGAAAGAAAGAAAGAAAGAAAGAAAGAAAGAAAGAAAGAAAGAAAGATACAAAGTGAATAAAAAAAAAACAGAACAGAAAGAAGGCTTTACAATTCCAAAATATCAAAAGCCAATATTATTATATGCTATAGATTCATTACATTTCAAACTGTATGCCGTTTTAGTTTCATTGGCAACATAAAATACAACAAAGGCAATGTGAAGAACAACGACTTCATAACCACAAACAAAAAACAACAACAAAAGACAAGAAGCAAAACCAGAGGAAAGTCATCAATAAAATGAATATCGCTTTTTCATGCAATACATTTCTGCCACAATTTCGTCAAAACCTAAAGTTTGGAGTTTTTTTAACTACATTTTATGGGCAACGAGTTTCCGAACTAGCTGTGTACCATAATTTCATCAAATCGTGATATCTTGATCTCTTTTTTTCACATTCAGAATAGAAGCATACAAAGGATTTTGAAAGATAAAATTGTTGGAAGTTTTCCAAGTACCCCTCTTTCACAAAACTATTCAAACGATTCAGACATGACATGAGAAATGAGAGAACGAGAGTGAGAGCGAAAGAGAGAGAGAGAGAGAGAGAGAGAGAGAGAGAGGAGAGAGAGAGAGAGAGAGAGAGAGAGAGAGAGAGAGAGAGAGAAGAGAGGGGAGAAGAGAAGAGAAGAAGAAGACAGACAGACAGACAGACAGACAGACAGACAGACAGACAGAACAGACAGACAGACAGACAGACAGATCTCTCTCCTCTTTCCTCTCTCTCTCTCATCACTCATACAACCCACTCCTCTGACACTCTCTCTCTCTCTCTCTCTCCTTCTCTCTCTCTCTCTCTCTCTCTCCCTCTCTCCTCTCTCTCTCTCTTCCATCCCCACTCTCTCATCTCTCTTCACTTCCTCTCATCTCTTTTCTTCTTTCCCCTCCCCCACCCCCAAACCTTCCCTCCATCCACGTTATTCATCATTCTTCTTCTTCTTCTCTCTTCTCTCCTTCTTCTTCTTCTTTTTCTTCTTCTTCTTCTTCTTCTTCTTCTTCTTCTTCTTCTTTCTTCTTCTTCTTTTTCTTTTTTTTTCTAAATCCCCCATGTTCAGTTTCCTAGGGAGCATCTGGACTGTGTGTTAGAGTGTATGAAAACACGTCTGCTGGAGTTACAGTTGCACGTGCGTTGCCGTGGGTGGTGTTACTTGCGTGATTTAATTAGATGAAGGCAGGTAAATATTCACAGGCAGTCTCTGGCACCAAAGCAGCTTCAAAGGAGGAGGGATAGGGAGAGATGGTGAGATGTACCTGGGAGGGAGGGGGGGGGGGATTCAGATAAGCCACATAGTACATTTTCTGGGTTGTTGTTTTTTTGATGTGTGTGTTGTTTTTTTTACTCCGTCGGTCGCTACTTTGGTTCTTTCTTGCGAAGTCCTGTTTGTTTAAACTCTCCTGTCGCCCTGTCTGTTTGCTTCTGTGTCTGTTTGTCTGTCTGTCTTGTCTGTCTGTCTGTCTGTCTCTGTCTGTCTGTCTTTTCTCTTCTCTTCTTCTTTCTTCTTCTTCTTCTTCTCTTTCTCTTTCTTCTTCTCTTTCTCTTTCTTTCTCTTTCTTTCTTTCTTTTTTCTTTGTCTATCTGTCATTCTGTCTATGTCTGTCTCTGTCTGTCTGTCTGTCTGTCTGTCTGTCTGTCTCTGTCTGTCTGTCTGTCTGTCTGTCTGTATTTATGTCTGTTGATCTGTCTCTATCTGTCTGTCTCTTATTCTCTCCCTTTCTCTCACTTTGTGTCTGACTGTGTGTCTGTGTGTCTCTCTCTTTGTCTCTCTCAGTGTGTATATGTCTGTATGTATACGTGTGTGTGTGTGTGTGTGTGTGTGTGTGTGTGTGTGTGTGTGTGTGTGTGTGTGTGTGTTTGCGTGCGCGTGCGTCTGTCTGTCATTCTGTCTGTTTGTCTGTCTCCGTGATAATCAACAGCCAGGCATTGCTAAACCATTATATGAAATTACATTGCCAAACTATATCATACATGTATAGGGCTCCATTGCCAAACAATACCATACATGCATACAGTTACATTTCCAAACTAAACCATAACCTGTATAGGGTTACACTTCCAAACAATACCATATATGTATACAGTTACATTGCCAAAGTAAACCATACATGTATAGAGTTTACATTGCCAAACTATACCATGCATGTATAGGGTTACATTGCCAAACTAAACCATACATTATATACAGTTACAGTGCCAAACTAAACTAAAGCAAAGGTACATTGCCAAGCGAAAGTATTCCTAAAGTTTCATTGTCCAACTAAACTATATCATAAAGATACAGTGCCAAACTAAAGCATACCAAGAGCTACATTGCCAAATGGAACCAAACATAGAGTTCCACTAAAAGGTAAAAGGTAAAGGTGTGGTCGTAGGAAAGCGAGGCGTCAGAGACCTCAGCTTCTCTAGGAGCCAGCATGTTGAGGGCGGCGCTCATCTCCTCTCCCTCGCTGCTTTACCTTCCCTGACCCTAAAAGAGGGCAGGTACCCATTTTACAGCTGGGTGAACTGTGGGGACTGTACTGAAGCCAAGGTTGCACAAACGGTCACCCATCCAACCACGCTCGACGCTGCTTAAAACTTGACCGGGGGAAAAACGAGCGCTCGGACCACTGAGCTATCCCGCCCCGTGTTCCACTCCACTGCCAAACTCAATTTATACGTGTACTTCCATAGTTTCAGAGTTAAAAAACTGAACGGTAAATCAGCAGTTGAGCAGACCTGGCTGGTGTTGTAGGGCAGGGCTAAGCCCCAAGACAGCCACAGCCAAGTCACAGTCTGCTTCTCTCCTGATAAATCCTGCCCATTGTCTGGGGGCTGACAGTCCACTAACAGGAAAGAGATCTTTCCCCCCTAACCTAACCTTGATCCCAGGCCTGAATGAACCTGCAACACCCCCCCCTCCCCCCTTCCCCCCTCCTACCGTCGTATAGTAGCCTGTTTCATCTTTTTGTGTGCATGTAATGCCTGCGCGTTTTTTTCTTTTGATTTCAAGGACAGGGGAATAAACACTTCTGTGGGTTTTTTTTTTACATCCAGTTCCCGTGTGTACACAGTTTTTATCCGTTCACACTGGGACACAATGGCCTACTTTTACGAAAAGCGGGACAGGTTTAACGTGTGTGCAAGATGTTCTGCGTGCGCTCATACATGGGGCCTTGGTTTACAGTCTCATCCGAAAGACTTTTGGGGAGAGTGGAGTCAGCACTGATGTTAACTCTAGGGGAAAAAAACCCTCGAACAGAATCGAACTAGGGTCGTCAAATTGCGAGCACAATGTTCTGACCACTAGGCTATCCCGACCCGTATAGACAGCAAGCTGGTAGCAGCACAATGTGGCCTGCAATGTTAGGGGAGTGCTACAGTGGGAGAGGGAGGTACAGGTACAACGCAAGCCTGAGGGTCGAGTTACAAGTGGTGGTATTCCTCTGTTGTGTCCATTTAACATGCTGTGAAACCTAGTCAGCCTGCCTGACAGCTTGATTAGCGGGTTAGGTAGAGGGGCAGAGGACCCAGAGGAAGAATACTGCACTAACCAGTGTATCTTTTGTCTGTAGGTATTTTTGTTGTTGTTTTTCGTATGTATTTGTATTCTGAAAATCATTCATGTAAGCATTTATCCAGTTATTATAAAACCTGTACTTTTTTTAGGAACAGGGAACATTTCAAGCGTTCATTTTCAATAAAGAGCAAAATTATTGTATTATGTTCTTATTTATTGGTGGTTTTTATTAATCTTATTCGTTTTTATACCAAGGATAATAGAATAAGCACTCATGTATCATCTGTCCACCCTCTCTCCTAGGTCTGCTCACGTTCTTTCTCTCTCTCTGACAATATAGAAAATGTATGTGTTTTTTAAAACAATGTCGTGTATTATGATGCATTGATCCTACTTCGTATTTTGCACAATTCCCAAGAATGATTCTGAGTAAACCAAAGACACTGTGAGAATGAACGGTAACTGCACCGCAAAATTGAGATGCATGTAGAGTTAACTAAGCAAACGCACGCAGGACATCTTGCGCACACATTAAATCATGTTCTGCTTTTCGAAAGAGTAGGCCATTGCGTGCTGGTGAGAACAGGTGACACAATGTACAAAACCACATGCACACAGACTGGATGTAAAAAAAACAACAACCAACAATAGAGTGCTTATTCCATTATCATCGACACACACAAATATATATAAAAGAATAAGTAAATAGATAACCAAATATATATATATATATATATATATATATATATATATATATATATATATATATATATACAAATGAATAAATAAATAAACAAGCTAGACTCTACATGCAAAGTTGTTTGAGACTGCAGAGTGGAACAGAAAACCCTCAAACAGTTGACCGAATTGGAATACAGTTGCCGGGCCTCAGACGTGCCTGTAAAGGTAGGGCCTGTGTCTCACCTGACAAATCCCCCTCCCCAGTCTGCATTGTCTGCCTGTCCACAGTCTCAGGTAAAGAAATCCCCCCTCTAACCTTGATCCCTGTGAATCCCCCCCCCTACCCCACCCTCTCTCCTAGGTCTGCTCACGTTCTGTGTGTGTGTGTTTGTGTGTGTGTGTGTACGTACGTGTGTGTGTGTGTGTGTGTGTGTGTCTTTCTCTCTCTCTGTCTCTGTCTCTCTGTCTCTATCTCTCCCTCTCTCTCTCTGTATTTGTTCGTTGATAGTAATAATATGTGTATAACACTCACGTCACATGCGCACTCCATTTGCCCACCATTCTTTTGTATTGCGGCCTAAGGCCGATGTACAGTAAAAGTCTGAAGTCTGAAGTCTGAAGTCTCTCTCTCTCTCTCTCTCTCTCTCCTCTCTCTCTCTCTCTCTCTCTCCTCTCCTCTCTCTACTCTTCTCTCTCTCTCTCTCTCTCTCTCTCTCTCTCTCCTCTCTCTCTCTCTCTCATTCTCTCTGACATTCCAGGGACGCCATCAGTCTCTCCTTGGGATATATACTACAGACATGTCCCCTTTAAAACCCACCTCTTTCTTAAAAAAAAATATAAGGAAAAAACAGAATTGGCGTCTGCTTATCATTAACCCATAAAAGGTAAATATGTCCCATGATCTACGTGGTTGTAGGGTAGGGAGGCGTCAGAGACCTCAGCTTCTCTAATTCTCTAATTCAGAAATCTCAATAATTATAAAAGCAAGACTGATCAATGAATATAAACCAATATAGCTTACTGTTGTAAACATTTTTTTTCTTCTCAAAATTGGTCATGGTTGTAACAGATATTAATCCTCTTATGGTAAACGAACACCAACACTTGCTGAGCTAGGGAACATTGAGCTGAGGGAACGAACGTAGACATGCTCCCCTTGAAACATAGGCC
>CM060328.1:6161212-6167143 GCA_030674155.1 Stramonita haemastoma | reverse complement strand
CTCGATAAAAAATGAATAAATAAATAAAAAAAAAAATAAATAAAAAATAATAGATAAAATAAATAAATAAATAGATAAATAATTCCCCCTTTTTTTCCCCCTTTAAAAAAAGGCTGTTTGTTTGATTTTAAAACCCCCAACTGTGCATCCCCCTTGAAAAAACCCCTTTTTTTTGGGAAAACTTCAGGAAAAAAAAAAAAAATTTCGAGATGAGTAAGGGAAAAATCCTAAAAAGTGTTTTAAAATTAAAGTCCTGCGGTGCAACCTCTCCTGTTTCCCCCTTCAAAAAAGACCATTTACTTATTCCCCCTTTTCCCCTGAGGTTTGATTAGTTTCTCCCCTTCTGTTTGTGTGCAAAAAATTAATTAAAAAAAATGGGCCCTTTTTCCTTCTGTCACCCCTTCCGACATTTTTGTGCCGGGGGGTTCAAGTTTTTCCCCCTTTTGATTAAAAACAAAAACAATTTCCGGGTTAAACCCCTTTTTGTCAGAAACCCCCTTTTTTTTAAACCCCAGCAACATGTTTACTTGGCTTTTTTCTCTTTTTTTTTTTCTTTTTAACTTTCTTTCTTGTTTCTTTTTTTTTTTTTTTTTGTTTCTTTGGGGTCTGAAAAATTTGGGGTTCCTTTTTTTTGTTCTTTTTTTATTTTTTCCCCCTTTTTTTCTCTTTTTTTTTTTCTTGTTCTTCTTTTTTTTTTTTTCTTTTCCCCTTTTTTTTCTTGTTTTGGTCTTGTTCTTGTTTTGTTTTTTTTTTTTTGTTGTTGTTGTTCCTTCTTCTTCTTCTTCTTTTTCTTCTTCTTCTTCTTCTTCTTTTCCCCTTCTTTTTCTTTCTTCTTCTTCTTCTTCTTCTTTTTCCCCCTCCTTCGTTTTCCTCTTTTTCCCCTTTCTTCCGCATTCTTCTTTGCATTTTCCCCTTCGCATTCGTATTCTTCTTCTATTCTTCTTCAAAATTCTTCTTCTTTTCCCCTTTCTTCTTTTTTCTTCTTCTTCTTCTTCTTCTTCTTCGTCTTCTTCTTCTTCTTTTTTTTTCCCCCTTTCAAAATTCTTCTTCCCCCTTTTCTTCTTCTTCTTCAAAATTTTTTTTCTTCTTTTCTTCTTTTTTCTTCTTCTTCTTTTCTTTGAAATTTTTTCTTCTTCTTCGCATTTTTTCTTTTTGCAATTTTTTCCTTCTTCCCAAAATTCTTTTTTTTTCGAAATTTTTTCTTCTTCGCAATTCTTTTTTTTTCCGCAATTTTCTTTTCCCCTTCTTCAAAACCTCTTCAAAATTCTTTTCTTCGCATTCCCCTTCTTTTTTTCCCCTTTTGGCCTTCTTCCCTTTTCTTTCTTCTTCTTCTTTTTTTTTTTTAATTCTTTCCTTTTTTCCTTTTCTTTTTTTTTCTTTCCCTTTCTTTTTTCTTCTTTTTTTTTTTCTTCTTCTTCTTTTCCCCGCATTCTTTTCCCCTTTCTCTTTTTCGTTTTCTTCTTCGAAACCCCTTTTTCGCATTCTTCTTTTTCCCCTTCTTTTTTTTCCCTTTTTTTTTCTTCCTCTTCTTCTCCTCAATTTTTTCCCACATTTAAAAATTCTTCCTCCTCCTCCTCCTCTTCTTCGTTTTCTTTTCCCCTTTTGTTTCCCTCTCTTTAATCCCCTTTTCCCCTTATTATTCGGGCCGTTTTTTGTTTCCCCTTTTCCCCAATTTCCTGAATTCTTAACGGGGTTTTCCCCATTAGCTTTTTTTAAAACTTTTTTTTCCCCCCATTTTTTTTTCCCCTTATTTTTTGTCCCCCTGAAGAGAGAGAAAAAGAAATCGCTCTGTGTTTTCCCAAGAGAGCAAGGCTTATTCCAAACCATCAGGACCAGGAAGGGGGATTTCTGCTCCCCTTCCGCTTCTCCCTCATCCCTGATCAGTTGTGGATCAGCACATCTGCAATGACATTTCTTGTAAAAGAAACCCACACCCATACCTAAAGTTTTTCCCTCTTTTTTTCCCTTTTTTTCCCCACCTTACAGGGGGCATGTTTTTTGGTGGTGAAATAAACATTTGGTTCTTTTCGTAAATTTTTTCCCCTAACCTTTTTGTATGTGAATGGTAAGTATGCTGCAAAAAAAAGAAAGTAAGGCTTTGAAACATCTTGTACACTGTTTTTTTTTAGTTTTATTTCACCAGAAAGGGTTAAGATCTGTGTTGAAAAAAAAATAGAGTAAATGGGGTCTTAGGGATGAAAGTGTTAACACCCCTAAAGAGGAAGAGTTCCACAATTTTGAAATGAAATTTTTACAACATCTCTCTGTTCCTCAACTTGGTTTTCTAAACAAAATGTTTACTCTACCACTTGATTTTTTTTTAGATATGACCCAATTTCTATTTTAACTGTATGTCTGTATGTTTGTCTTTGCCTTCCCCATTTTGTGTTCTGCTCTGTCTCTGCTCTGTCGGCCCTTTTGTCGGGCTGTCTGTCTGTCTGTCTGTCTGTCTGTCGTCCCCGTTTTTGTCTGTCTTTCCCGTCTGTCGTCTTCTGTCCCTCTGCTCTCTCTTCTCATCTTCTCTCTCTCTCTCCCTTCCTCCACTCTCTCTTCTTCTCTCTCTCTCCCCTCTCATCTCCTCCCCCCTCTCCCCTCTTTTCTCTCCTCTCTCACACACACACATCTATGGTAAAAGACTGTAAGTACAAGGTTAAATGGAATCAGGCTAAAAGCATGTTCAAATATATCCCAAACAAAAGGAGACTTGCAATCCTTCAGGCCTCACTTTGTGCAGAAAAAGGGAAAAGAGAAAGCTACATGCAAACAAAATGAATAGGAAACGAGAACAAGACATAAAAGGGTGACACAGAGCCATAACACTTTACACAGAAAACCCAGTATTCAGTGGCCTGAAAAAATGTGCTGACAGATTCAAAATGACCCACACAGCCCGTTCCCTGACGAATTAACCTCGCATCTTGATCCCATCGCAGCAACAGAAAAAGCAGCATCTCCCTAATGCCCACACGCACAGTAACTTCTTTGCTAGGGAGATCCCAAAAGCATGGGCTATTGTGCCTTGCTCGTGTCTTTTCAAAATGCTGTGCTGTGCAGTCATCACTCCCTGTGGGTACCTGTTGCTTGTGAGGAATTAAAGCCTCGTGTCCAAGAAGGGGGCATGTGGTTTTTTGCAAGGGCAGGAAAAGGAGGATTCAGTGGACACTGATCTCTCCTGCTGTTTAGGGGCCAGGGTTGGGATTGGTTATGTGCAGAGATGAGGTTTTACCCCTCTGAGTTTGCAAGTATGAAGGTTTAAATTTTTGTAAAGAATGCGAAAGAAAAGGGTGTGGGAGCTTGAAAAATGTGTGTGTTGTTGTGTGTGTGTGTTGGGTGTTGTTGCTGTGTGGGGGGTTTTGTGTGTTTTATGTGTGTGTGTGGTGTGTGTGTTTTGTGTGTGTTTTGTGTGTTGTGTGTGTGTGTGTTTTTTGCATGTGTGTGTGTTGCTCTTTTGCACTGTTTTTTGCTCTACCTTTTGTGTTTCATCTTATCTATTGAATCTATATACATTATTTTATGTATAATCCATTTTAAAAAAGGTCCAATAGTTTTTTCAAATAAAAAACCAATAAAGTAAGAAAACAAAGAAATGAGATGTATAATAAAGAAACGAACATTCATCAGATAACTTTTAAGTTAGAAGAAATCTTGCTTTATCAAATTCAAAATTGAACTTATAATGATTGATTGACGTAACGCAACACAGTTAGGTTTTGACTTCATCATTTCTTATCCAACAAAATTTTTCTAGGACAAAAAAACAAAACAGAAGAAGAGAGAAAAAAAAGAGTAAGAACGAGAAAAAGAAAAAGTAGAGATCCAATTATCAGTTTATCCTAATGTGAAATCAGACCCTTGTTCTTCCCTGACCTGCCTCCCTGGTCACCTCTCTCACCCAAGCCATGGTCTTCGGCACCTCATTTCATGCCTGTGGTTTTTACTCCCCTTCCCTCTCACCTCCCCGTCACCCCCCCTGCCCTCCCCCCATCTATCATTTTTTGCTTCAGTGGGTCCGCAATTCTAAAGCCAATCAATCGCCGCCCATTGTGTGACTAACGTCCCAATCCCCTGAATTGCCGTCTCCCTCGGCTCCCAACAAGGCTGTAGAAAGGACCGTCTGCAAAGGCTACCCTTTTGGGGCTTCATTGTTGCTGAATCAGGCTTGGCTTTCTCTGGAGACTGGCGCAATTTAGTGCTGGTGGTGTGTTGTAAAGTGTGTCGTGTGTGAATGCTGTCATTTTGCATGCATTGCATTTATTCATGATTCTTAATTTGCGCCGGGACGTTTAGATTGTTGAATTTATGCTGCTAGCCATAAAAGATTAAGTAAAGCAGTGTGTGTGTTTAAAACATTCACTGATCAGCCGAAAAACATTTGTATGCTGATATCGTATTCAGGTATAGACAGACACAGAGGCAGCAATTTCGAAGAAGGGAAAATTATCAGCAAAACCTACAAACATTTGTGATTTACAGTTATTGGTTTAGAGAAATACGACATTGAGATAATACATAATTAACTGATTTGAAAGGCTGTGTGCATATATCTTTATTAAAAAACTAGACAGCACATAACAGCAATAGCAACTGATGAAACGAAAAATAAGTGGAATTGAAAACTATGCTCAAATTTGTAGAGTAATTAATGTAAAAGTACTATGCAATTTGTTCCCTCAAAGGTGTGAAAAATGACAATTTCCTTTCTATTTCTAAACCACCTCTCTCTCTCTCTCTCTCCTCTCTCCTCTCCTCTCATCATCTCCCTCTCTCTCTCTCTCTCTCTCTCTCTCTCTCTCTCTCCTCTCTCTCTCTCTCTCTCCTCTCTCTCTCTCTCTCCTCTCTCTCTCTCTCTCTCTCTCTCTTCGACGCAAGCTCCCGAGTTAAACTGAGGTCAAAGAGTTAGGGGGAAAAGAATAGAAAAAAAAGAAAGAAAAAGAGAGGAAGAAGTAGTAGAAGGAAACAAAAAAAAAGATCATAGCAGCATCAACTCTAACTAGGACCGGCAGAGGGAACGAAGCAACAGTTACTGCAACCTTCTGTCACTAATTGCAGCTCCTATCTTGGCGCGTGCGCTTGCAACAACAACCACATCAGCAGCACCAGCAGCAGCATCAGCAGCAGCAACAACATCAGCAGCAGCAGCAGCAGCAGCAGCAGTAGCAGCAAACTGCCTTCTTCTCTGTTGCATTTTTTGGGAACCCGTGCGAGGAAAGGGTGGAGTAACTTCCCTTGGTAAACACGACGATAGGGGCAAAGCGATACAGAAATGAAAGAGGAGATAGGTGGTTAGGAAGAGGAAAGAGGGGTGTGTGTGTTAGTGTGTTTGTGTGCGTGGGTGGGTGTGTTTGTGTGTGTGTGTGTGTGTTTGTGTGTGTGTGTTGTAAGTGTGTGTGTGTGTGTGTGTGGTGTGTGTTGTGTGTGTGTGTGTGTGTGTGTGTGTGTGTGTGTGTGTGTGTGTGTTGTAAGTGTGTGTGTGTGTGTGTGTGTGTGTGTGTTGTGTGTGTGTGTGTGTGTATGTAAAAAGTAAGTTTTATCCTATTTTATAGAGAAATAGTTTGTGTCTAAAAATGTCAGAGGAATCAAGAAATCGTATAATTATAGTGAGCTATATAAATGCGATGGTCTGGACTGCAGTAAAACTAAAAAGGAAGAATACGTTAACAAAAAATTGTCTTTCAAAATGTTCCTGATAATAGCCATATTTACATTTTTAAGTCTGTACTTTGCTTTTGTTGCTCAGTTATGATGAGTGTGCACATGCATCGATATGTAGACATTTATACATTGCAATATCAGTCGTTTGGACGCTCGAACACACTGAATCAAGTCAGTCTTTTACAAAACTAACTCAAAACTAAATTTCGTAACAACAGTCAAATAAATTTTACCATTGTATTTCTACTGCAGTTTTGGAACAGTTCAAATATTATAGCC
>CM060328.1:6153712-6156212 GCA_030674155.1 Stramonita haemastoma | reverse complement strand
AGAGAAGGAGATTTGCAGTACCAGAATTTCTGTGATCGGTGCCGGCTTTGCTGGCTTTTGGTGAAAAGACGGCCGGATACAGTGAGTTTTCCCGCCATCTCTCCCAAGGTAAGGGGGGGATAATCCCGTGTCGTCATTGATGTTGATGGAGCGAGTATTGCTGCTGATGGTTTAGCTGTGTCTAATGCTCTGTCTCCCTCCTCTTCAAGTCCCAAGTCTTCTGGGTTTGGCATCCCCTCTCAGCAGTATTTTTTGTTTTTGTTTTTGTAGAATTCTTGTGGTGTCTTGCTCCCTGTTTGCCCTCTTTGTTCTTGTGAATTTCGTTGGCTAATTAGTGATCGTTTACGTTTGTTTTCTGTTTTATTTTTTCTTGTTTTTGGTCTTTCTTTTCTTCTTGTTGTTCTTGTTATGTTTGTTCTACTTGTCCTTCTTGTTCTTGTTGTTCTTGTCCTTGTTCTTGTTCTTGTTCTTCTTGTTCTTGTTCTTCTTGTTCTTCTTGTTGTTCTTGTTCTTGTTCTTGTTCTTCTTGTTCTTCTTGTTCTTCTTGTTCTTCTTGTTCTTCTTGTTCTTCTTGTTCTTCTTCTTTTTCTTCTTTTTTCTTCTTCTTCTTCTTCTTCTTCTTCTTCTTCTTCTTCTTCTTCTTCTTCTTCTTCTTCTTCTTCTTCTTCTTCTTCTTCTTCCTATCTGGGCTCCCAACCTTTTCCCTGTTCCTCTGCATGCGTGCACACAGACACACAGACACACAGACACACACAAACACATACATACATACATACATACATACACACACACACACACACACACACACACACACACACACACACACACACATACATACACACACACACACACACACACACACACACACACACACACACACACACACACACACACACACACACACACACACACAACATACATACATACATACATACATACATACATACAAACATACATAAACACACACACACACACACATACATACACAATGTATACTTTTAGCTAGATAGATACGTAGCAGTACGTTTAATTCACCAAACACGTTTCCTTTCGTGCACTGGTTAGTATTGTACTGTGTAGGCTTTCAGCAGAATGGGGAGGAGGGTTAGGGGCGGTTTTTCCATTAAGATAACTGGCACAATGTTTATTCTCCGCACTCTTCTGGAGGTCTCAATGGCACCACACAACCTAAAGGCAGTACCGAAATATCCCTTATTCTTCTTCTTATTATTATAGCCATTCCAGATACGAGACAGATAAAAGTGCTGAGTGTGTGTGTGTGTTGGGGGTGGGGGGGTGGGGGTTGGGGTGGGGTATGTGTGTGTAGTGTGTGTGTGTGTGTGTGTGTGTGTGTGTGTGTGTGTGTGTGTGTGTGTAGTGTGTGTGTGTGTGTGAGTGTGTGTGTGTGTTTGTGTGTGTGTGTGTGTGTGTGTGTGTGTAGGTTATATATATATATATATATATATATATATATATATATATATATATATATATATATATATATATATATATATATATATATACATGTATATATATATGTATATATATATATATATATATATATATATATATTTATATATTTATATATGTGTATATCTATATATATACACACATACACACATACATACACATACTCTCTCTCTCTCTCTCTCTCTCTCTCTCTCTCTCTCTCTCTCCTCTCTCTCTCTCTCTCTCTCCCCTCTCTCTCTCTCTCTCTCTCCCCTCTCTCTCTCTCTCTCTCTCTCTCCTCTCTCCTCTTCTCTCTCTCTCTCTTCTCTCTCTCTCTCTCTCTCTCTCCTCTCTCTCTCTCTCTCTCTCTCTCTCTCTCTCTCTCCCTCCCTCCCCTCCCTCCCTCCCTATCTCCATCTTTCCTTCTGCACTCTTTAGTTTCTCCTTTGTTAAAACCATCTGTGATTCGTTTTTCAACAGTTTACTTTACCATCTTACCTTACCACTTTACCACCTTACCTGGTTGTTGTTGTTTCACAACAGCTCTTTTTTAGTTTGGAAACAGTGCCTGAACTGTGGTCTGTAGCTCTGGAAAAGACCCGGGTCTGTCTTAGTGTAGGGGGGGGGCGTTTACATCCCTTGTCACCGGCAGATAAGTTTGCACTCATCATTCTTTGAGGGGAATAAAAAGTTCCCGTTATTCCAATATCATTCCTTTTGATAAACTTATTGCAAAGAGGAAGAAAAGGAATATATCTAGGATGTGGAAGAGAATAATGAATAGAACGAGAAGAAGAAGAAGGAGGAAAAGGGGAAGAAGAGGAAGAAGAGGAAGAGGAAGAAGAAGAAGAAGAAGAAGAAGAAGAAGAAGAAGAAGAAGAAGAAGAAGAAGAAGAAGAAGAAGAAGAAGGAAATGGGGAAGAAGAGGAAGAGGAGAGAGGAGGAGGAGAGGAGGAGGAGGAGGAGGAAGGAGGAGGAGGAGGAGGAAGAAGAAGAAGAAGAAGAAGAAGAAGAAGAAGAAAGAAGAAGAAGAAGAAGAAGAAGAAGAAGA
>CM060328.1:6133712-6136212 GCA_030674155.1 Stramonita haemastoma | reverse complement strand
TATATTAATTTTGTTTGTTTGTGTTTTTGTTTTGTTTATTTCTACCTACTTTGTGCTTTATTTTTCAATGCTTCAGTTTTGAATTGCGTATAGCTGTATCATCATTGAAAGGGTCTTAAAATAAAATAATATAAAAAAGATAGAGTGAAAGAAAGTAGGTTCTTATGTAGGCAAAGCCTGCACAGACAGAGCAGTGATATAGATAGTAATAGATAGATAGATAATAGATAGATAGATAGATAGATAGATAGATAGATAGATAGATAGATAGATAGATAGATAATAGATAGATACATAGATACATAGATACATAGATACATAGATACATAGATGAATACAGGAATACAATGACAGAAAGATACAAAGAAAGATACGTAGATACACAGAGAGATACATCGATACATAGATACGCAGATACATAGATGCATGCATAGACACACAGATACACACATACACAGACATATACATACATACACAGATAGATAACAAATCGAACAACTTTACAAAACTCAAACAAATTTGTTTAATACTTCTGATCAAACTGCAACTCGGCCATCCCTTATTAGGCCTCCCTATTCTAGTCTAGTTAACCCTCTGCTGTAGACGTGAAATTCCTCATCTTCAAACATCGCAGTATAGATTGCTGGCACTGCGTGTCTTTCGGGGTAGCACGGTGAATTTCCTTATACAAAATGGCCAAGGGAGAGTGACCTCTTTTCATTCACCTGCCATTTCTCTCACCATCAGTTTAACTCAAGTTATCAGACGTCGGAGATGGGGATTTTTGTTCATTATTTTACAGCAATGTGTGTGTGTGTGTGTGTGTGTGTGTGTGTGTTGTGTGTGTGTGTGTGTGTGTGTGTGTGTGTGTGTGTGTGTGTGTGTGTGTGTGTGTGTGTGTGTGTGTGTGTGTGTGTGTGTGTGTGTGTGTGTGTGTGTAGTGTGTGTGTGTGGTGTGTGTGTGTGTGTGTGTGTGTGTGTGTGTGTGTGTGTGTGTGTGTGTGTGTGTGTGTGAATTCTTATGTTTAACGTCCATCCATTAATTAGTAATATTAGAAGGGATGTGTGTATGTGTATGTGTGTGTTGTCTTATGTGTGTGCCTGTGGGTGTGTGTGCGCGCGCGCATGTGTAGTGTGTGCACGTGTGTGTGTGCATGTGTGTGTGTGTGTTTGTGTGTATCAAGAAATACGAGCGTCTGAGACCCTGAAAGAAGAAGGGAGCGGTGTGGTTGATTAGAGAAATACGTCTAGGTGGTAAATATATTCCTCCCTCTCCCCATCAGACAAGTGGAACCTTGTTAGTATTCACCGTTTACTAAAGCTGAGGTCTCTGTCTTCGTAGGGACTATGGGGTGGAGGTTTAAGAAGCAGTCGGTTAGAGTCTTCCTAGAAATGAAGTACAGTTTTCACACTAGTATTACCTATGGTTACACTCACACGGTTTTTTTTTGTTTCTATTTTTGGGTTTTTCTGTTTTCCAAACTACAGAATCGCATACACCCTAACGTAACCTCAGCTATGGGAATGTGTGTGTGTATGTGTGTGTGTGTGTGTGTGTGTGTGTGTGTGTGTGTGTGTGTGTGTGTGTGTGTGTGTGTGTGTGTGTGTGTGTTGTGTGTGTGTGTGTGTGTGTGTGTGTCTGTGTGTGTCTGTGTGTGTGTGTGTGTGTGTGTGTGTGTGTGTATGTGTGTGTGTCCGTCTGTATGTGTGTGTGATTGTATGTGTGTGTGTTTTATTTATTTTATTCTATTTTATTTATCTTATTTTATTTTTGTCATTTATTTATACTATCATATGATTATTATATGATTTTTTCACAGAGTTCACAGTTCAAGTTTAAGTTTTAGTAATTATCAATATTATTATTATATTATTATTTATTTTATTATTTTTTGTGTGTTTTCGGGCGCGTGCGCGCATGTGCGTGCGTGCATGGGTGTGTTAAGGGGGAGGATGAACTTAAATTAGAATGGTGCGTGGAATATCAAGGATGCGGAATCCGAGAGCCAGACAGATCAGCTTCACCGTGGAAACCTGTTCCCATGCAGATAAAAAGTTGGGGATCACTTTTCCCTCCTCTCTCTCCTCTTCTCTGGTACTACCAGACAGCAGTAGAACCAGTGATACCTATGGTGGTAGTGCAGTACATGCTAATAGGATCTGCCCTGATGGATGCTGCTCATGAATAATAATCCACAGGAAAAAGAACGCTGCCAGAAAATCTTTTCATCCAGAACTCTACCCCCTCGTCTCACTTTGAAGGGCAGAAGGTCCAGACCTGCTTTTCTATCGCACGGGCATCAAAGGTAGTCTGAGTTGCTTGGTGACTACAGCTGGTATCGGAACTACTGTCAGGTTTTTTTACAGAGTGGCGGAATCCTGGCTTTAATTGTACTCTGTGAACTTAAAATTCAGGAAAAGAAGAATCATTAAAATAATGATATTAAGCAACGCATTTTTCGTTACTCCAATTTATCAGCTGCCAGATGATATGTTTATC
>CM060328.1:6113712-6118712 GCA_030674155.1 Stramonita haemastoma | reverse complement strand
TGTATTGCCATTTTCTAACAAAACGTAGGTGGTGGGGGGGGGAGTAAGGAAGGAAAAAACAGAGAAAGATGTTGGATGCAAGATTTCAGGGTTAACTAAAACTGGGTAAAAACCCGGACAGGGAATTGAAATCAGGAACAGAACCTCTGACATGTTACAGCCCCAAGCATCAGGGAGTTTCCAATACAACGAGGTTAATGAATGTAGACAAAGAAAAGTTTTGAGGAAAAAAAAAAGATACAAAATAAATAAGTAAAGAGATGTTGTTGTCAAGGAAAAAATGTAAATACTTGAAACAAAACAAAATCAAACATGACAATTTGTTTTTAAGTTGACGCTCTTTGTTGATGTTCTGTTACGTGTTTCCCTCATTTGGAGTGAATCCTCATGGGAGGTTGGTGGTGGTGTGGTTAAGGTGATGTTGCCACTATTCTGTTGGAAACTAAACCGTAGAGAAGAATTAAAATCGTTCGGAGTTGATAATCTTATCTCTAGTCTTGTATGACTTGAATCTATAGTTGTAACATACGGAGGTCTATGAGAGAGAGAGAGGGGAGGAGAGAGAGAGAGAGAGAGAGAGAGAGAGAGAGAGAGAGAGAGAGAGAGAGAGAGAGAGAGAGAGAGAGAGAGAGAGAGAGAGAGAGAGAGAGAGAGAGAGAGAGAGAGGAGGAGAGAGAAGAGAAACAGAAGAAGAAGAGACAGACAGACAGACAGACGAGACAGACGACGACGGCAGACAGACAGACAGACAGACAGACAGACAGAGCAGACAGACAGAGAAAACAGAAAGGACAGAGAGAGAGAGAAGAGAGAGAAACGAAGAGAGAAGAGAAGACAGAGAGAGAAGAGAGAGAGACAGACAGAGACAGACAGAGAGACAGACAGAAGAGAAGACAGAAGAAGACAGTACACAGAGGAGAAGAGACAGAAGAACAACAGACAGACGAGAGAGAAGAACAAAGACACAGAGAGAGAAATACAGAGAGAAGATGAGAGACAGAGAGACAGGTACATGAGTAAATACGTAAATAGAAGACACAGTTACCAAAAAAAAAAAAAACCCTGCACTCCCTATGGTTCTCCCTGTTGATTCACAACTTCCTTTCCTCCTCCACTTGTGTTTTCTTTTTCTCTTTCATGTACCATCATCAGCCTGCAGCAACGCTCCTGCTGTCTTGAAAAAAAAACACTAGTAAAAAAAACTACAACACGAAAAATAGACGCAAAGGCTGGTTCTTTAAAATCTCAGTACCCACGCCCACCCCACATCCACACCCACGCCACAACACACAACACACACACACACACACACACACACACACACACACACCACACACACACACACACAACACACACAACACACACACACACACACACACACATCACACACACACACACCATTCCACTCAATTCCTTTGTTTATCTGTCGAGGCTATAATCACAGTCCAGCTAGCTACCCCATAAATAATAGCAAAATATAGACAAATTCTTATATCCCACCTCCAAAAAAAAAGGACAAAATAATAGACAGATGAGAAAGAGAGGTTTTCTCTTTCGAATACTGAATGATGTTTGTGCTAAGTGTCCAGACATGTCTATTCACATAAACGTGATTTGGAAATTGATGTATTTCCTGAAAATGATCAAGAGAATGAGTGAAAATGTAAATAGCTGTGACTTTGTCAAGCGAGAGGAGGGTACTGACTGGGAATCCTCTTCTGTCTGTCTCTGTCTGTCTCTTTGTGTCTCTGTCTCTGTCTCTCTGTCTGTGTATATGTCTCGGTCTCTGTATCTGTACTCTGTTCTGTCTCTCTCTGCGTCTCTGTGTCTGTGTCTCTCTGTCTCTCTGCCTCTCTATGTCTCTGTCTGTCTGTGTCTCTCTGTCTCTGTTCTCTTTCTGCCCCCTATCTTCACCCGCTCACCCCCACCCCCCACCCCTCTCTCTCTCTCTCTGTGTCTGTCTGTCTGTCTCTGTCTCTTTCTCTCTGTCTCTCTGTCTCTTGTCTCTGTCTCTTCTCTCTCTTTCTCTCTCTCTCCCCCCTCTCTCTCTCCCCCTCTCCTCTCCCCTTCCTCCCCCTCTCTCCCTCTCTCCTCTCTCTCTCTCTCTCTCTCTCTCATCCCCTCTCTCTCTCTCTCTCTCTCTTCTCTCTCTCTCTCTCTCTCTCCTCTCTCTCTCTCTCTCTCTCTCTCTCTCTTCTCTCTTCTCTCTCTCTCCCTCATTCTCTGTCATACATTGTCCTACATCTTACTGTTTGCTAGTGTTTATTCGATCTTTGCTGGCGTTAAACACACTTGTTTTCTGTACTGATCTGATTCGTGGTTGTTAATTCGGTCGATTTACAAGTCACTGGATAGGCAAATTCGGTACTTAAGTGTTATTTCTGTCTATGGCTGTATATGGCTCTCTGTCTCTCCCTCTTTCCTCGTATGTGGTGGTGGTGTGGTGGTGGTGGTGGTGGTAGTGGTGTGGTGGTGGTGGTGGTGTGGTGTGGTGGTGGTGGTGGTGGTGGTGTGTATGTGTGTGTCTTTGATTTTACGTCTGTTCACTTAAAGTGATAGTTAGACGAAGGAAGGGGGGGGGGGGGGGGGGGGGGGGGGGGGGAGCAAAAATGAGATGAGGGTTTGAAAAACAAAAAAACAATGTGTGTTGGTAGTTATATGCATAAGAAGACTAACTACAAACTATATAACCAGAATATTGCAAAATGGCATGAGAAACGCAAATAATGACCAAAACATCGAACAATAGAAAACTTTAAAATCTAAAACTGTAAGATGAACAATTGCGAACCACATGTAAAGGCTGCCGTGAATAAAGCAAAACGTATATGCGTGTGTGTGTGTGTGTGTGTGTGTGTGTGTGTGTGTGTGTGTGTGTGTGTGTGTGTGTGTGTGTGTGTGTGTGTGTGTGTGTGTGTGTGTGTGTGTGTGTGTTGTGTGTCCCTCTTGTGTGTGTCCCTCTCGTGTGTGTCCCTCTGCGTATGTGTGTCCCTCTGGTTGTGTGTCCCTGTTGTGTGTCCCTGTGTGTTGTGTCCCTCTGTGTGTGTCCCTCTGTGTGTGTCCCTCTGTGTGTGTGTCCCTCTGTGTGTGTCCCTCCGGTGTGCCTATGTGTGTCCCTGTGGCTGTGTGTGTCCCTTGTGTGTGTTTCCCTCTGTTTGTGTCCCCTCTGTGTGTGTGTCCCCCTTTCTCTCTCTCACACTCTCTTCCTCTTTCTCTTTCCTTTTGTTCTTTTCTGTGTCTTTCTGTTCTTTCTGCCCCCCCCCCCCCACCCCCACCCCGCCCTTCTGTCTCTCTCTCACTCTCTCTTACTTATTGATGATTGATGATGATGATGATGATGATGATGATGATGATGATGAATGATGATGATGATGATGATGATGATGATGATGAGTGGTGGTGGTGGTGTGTGGTGGTGGTGGTGGTGGTGGGGGATGGTGGTGGTGGTGATTAGAGGAGAGGATTGAAAGAAGAAGGAAAGATAACAAGACGGACATGAAAGGCAGACAGACAGATAAAAAGAGAGACAACCAGTTAGATAACAATTCCAATCAACCAACTAACCAACCAACCAACCAACCAAACCAAACAACCAACCAACCAACCAACACAGCCAACCACCCAACCAACCAACACAGCCAAACCAACCTAGCCGAACCAATAAATAGACGAACAACTAAAAGAAGACAAAAAGAGAGGAGGGTGTTTGATGCCCGGACAGTAAGGGAAGGCGGTAGCCCCCCAATCAAAACAGAGGGCGGACAGATTGAATTTGCCCTGCCCCCCTGGAACAATCTGGAGCCTGGGGCATGTGTGTGCTCTCCCCTGTCCTAGACACAAACATCGATTGTCGCCCTTGATCTCGCTCTCTATGGTTCTCAGTTTCTGCGTTTTGGGTTTTTTTTTTTGGTTTTGCTTTGTTTGTTTCTGTCTGTCTGTCTGTCTCTGTCTGTCCATAACTGTCTGTCTGTCTGTCTGTCTGTCTGTCTGTCTGTCTAACTGTCTGTCTGTCTAACTGTCTGTCTGTCTGTTTGTCTTCTTTTCCTTACAATTATTTTTCATACCGCTTTATGTCACAGCAGATTTCTCTGTGTGAAATTCGGGCTGCTCTCCCTGGAGAAAGAGCCTGTCGCCACAAAGTGCAGCGCCAACCATTAGTCGTTTTTTATTTTATTTTTCTTGTCCGCAACTGTATTTGTTTCCCTATCAACTGGTTTTTTCCTTCCTACAAAATTATACCAGGGACAATTCTCTTGTTGCCGTAGGTTCTTCAGTTACCTCTCGTCTTCTCTTCTCTCTATCTCACCCTGTCTCTATAATTATTATCATCCTCTTCTTAATCCTCCACCGCCCTCCCCTCCCTCCCCCACCTCGCTCAACCAGCTCGTCCTCACGCACACTCCCCTACCCCCCCCCCCCCCTCCCCTCTTATTTGCGATCTTTGTATCAGGCCTGAAATTGATCTGGCCAGTCATCAATCACACCTGCTGTGGCTTCGGTAAGTTAGAGAGGTGATGTGAGGAGGGGGGGGGGGGGAGGGGGGTGGGGTGAGGGGGGGGGGTGAGGGGGGAAGGATCGATTGTCATGTTCAATCCTAGCTTCGGGCCTAAGGTACACACACACACACACACCACGCAACATAACACACACACACGCACGTAACAACACACACACACAAAACATACTCACACACAACCCCCCAGTCCTGAACTAACTAATAAACAAAGTAGACAAACAATGGTGTGTGTGTTTGTGCGTTGTGTGTGTGTGTGTGTTGTTTGTTTTTTGTTTGTGGTGTGTGTGTTGTGTGTGTTGTGTGTGTGTGTGTGTGTGTGTGTTTGTGCGTGTGTGTTTGTTTGTTTGTGTGTGTGTGTAGTGTGTGTGTGTGTGTTTGTGTGTGTGCAAATGAGAGAATGTACGCGGGTTTGCGCCTTTGCTTGGTACAGATGTTCGTGTGTGTGTGCTTATGTGTGTGTGCACATTTGGGAATGTTGCATGCA
>CM060328.1:6106212-6108712 GCA_030674155.1 Stramonita haemastoma | reverse complement strand
TCTCTCTCTCTCCTCTCTCTCTCTCTCTCTCTCTCTCTCTCTCTCTCTCTCCTCTCTCTCTCTCTCTCTCTCTCTCTCTCTCTCTCTCTCTCTCTCTCTCTCTCTCTCCTCTCTCTCTCTCTCTCTCTCTCTCTTCTCTCTCCTCTCATCTCTCCTTCTCTCTCTCCTCTCTCTCCTCTCTTCTCTCTCTCTCTCTCTCTCCAATCAATCCATCCCTCACTCTGTCCTGGCACACACACACACACACACACACACACACACACACACACACAACACACACACACAGAGAGAGAGAGAGAGGAGAGAGAGAAGAGAGAGAGAGAGAGAGAGAGAGAGAGAGAGAGAGAGAGAGGAGAGAGAGAGAGAGGAGAGAGAGAGAGAGAGAGAGAGAAGAGAGAGAGAGAGAGAGAGAGAGAGAGAGAGAGAGAGAGAGAGAGAGAAAACAATACAAATCTCATAATCATGGATGTAGTAGAGCCATAATTTAGAGATTTCACGCTAGCTCACTTGTTCAATCCCTTTTTTCTTCTTCTTCTTCTTCTTTTTTTTGGCTTGCAGCATAAATCACACTGTAATCAAGCAGCAGTGCAGTAGGCTATGCTAGGCTTTGGGTCTCAACGCTCGTTTGCATGCAGCAAGCAACAGAGAGTGGTGTAGCAGTGAAGGGTAATGAGCCAAGCATTTAAAAGCTGTCTGCTGTTATTCTCACACCTCATTGTCTCCATGCTGATAATTATTATTTAATCCATATTTTACGTACGGGGGCAGGATAGCTCAGTGGTCAGAGCGTTCGCTTTCTTTCCACCACCAGTCAAGTTAAGCAGCGTCGAGCGTGGTTACCAGTTGGATGGGTGACCGTTTGCGCGCCTTGGCTTCAGTACAGTTCCCCACTTCACCCAGCTGTAAATGGGTACCTGCCCTCTTAGGGTCAGGGAAGGTAAAGCAGCGAGGGAGAGGAGATGGGCGCCACCCTCAATATGCTGGCCCCTTAGAGAAGCTGAGGTCTTTGATGCCTCACTCCCCACGACCACATATATGGGACACCTTCATCCTTTACCTCTACCTACCTTATTTTTACTTACAGAGACTACAAGAAAACAAAATCTGAAATGCGGAGGAGTATCTTAGTAAAACTCAAAACCGCAGATCTTTTTCAAAGACTTTTTGGAGGATGGGGACGGTGTGTGTGTGATTGTTGACTTGTTGAGAGCAAGTGCTGATATTTTAGAATTTTGATTTTTTTTTAGTTTAGGAAAAGCAGAATATTTCAATACTGCCTTTTTGTCTCTGTTCTCATCAGCAGTATTGGTTGTTTGGTGTCTGTGTATGTGTGTTGTGGTATGTGTTGTGTATGTGTGTTTGTGTATGTGTGTGTGCCTGTGTACTGTCTGTGTGTATGCCTGTCTGTTTGACTGTCTGTCCCTGTCTTTCTCTGTCTCTGTTTGTTTGTTTGTTTGTTTGTCTGTCTGTCTGTCTGTCTGTCTGTCTGTCTGTCCTGTCTGCTGTCTGTCCTGTCTGTCTGTCTGTCTGTCCTGTCTGTCTGTCTCTGTCTGTCTGTCTGTCTGTCTGTCTGTCTGTCTGTCTGTCTGTCTCTCTCTCTCTCTCTCTCTCTCCTCCTCTCTCTCTCTCTTCTCTCCTCTCTCTCTCTCTCTCTCTCTCTCTCTCCTCTCTCTCCTCTCTCTCTCTCCTCTCTCTCTCTCTCTCTCTCTCCTCTCTCTCTCTCTCTCTCACTCACTCACTCACTCACTCACTCACTCACTCAGGCAAACACACAAACACATACAGACTAACACAGAGTACACACACCACACACACACACACACAAAACAGAGTACACAACACACAACACACACACACACACACACACACACACACACACACACCACACACACACACACACACACCACACACACACACACACACACACACACACACACACACACACCAATATACACACACGCACAGGGATTTATCAAATAACAGTGCAAGATGTGCAATGGGGCAATACAATGATCAAAATTAATGAGCATATAATCATATCCAGAACACAGATGGTAAATAGGCCCCCCACCCCCACCCCCTTACCTCCTCCACCCCCCCACTATCCCCAGTGCAACCTCTCTTGATTTCCATCCGCACTGTAAACCTCTCTCTCTCTCTCTCTCTCTCCTCTCTCTCTCTCTCCTCTCTCTCCTCTCATCTCTCCTCTCTCTCTCTCTCTCTCTCTCTCTCTCTCTCTCTCTCTCTCTCTCTCTCTCTCCTCTCTCTCCTCTCTCTCTTCTCTCTCTCTCTCTCTCTCTCCCTCCCTCCCTCCCTCCCTCCCTCACCCCCTCTCTCTCTCTCTCCCTCCCTCCCTCCCCCTCCTCCCCCCCTCTCCTCTCCCTCTCTCTCCCTCCCTCCCTCTCTCCCCTCCCTCTCTCCATCCCCTCACCTCCTTCTCTACCCTCACCCTACACCCCAACCTTCTCCCCCTCTCCCCCCACTCTCCCCCCCCCCCCAC
>CM060328.1:6100019-6101112 GCA_030674155.1 Stramonita haemastoma | reverse complement strand
TCTCTGTCTCTCTCTCTCCTGTCTCTCTCTCTGTCTCTCTCTCTCTCTCTCTCTCTCTTCTCTCTCTCTCTCTCTCTCTCTCTCTCTCTCTCTCTCTCTCTCCTTCTCGCTCTCTCTCTCTTCTCTCTGCTCTCTCTCTCTCTTCTTCTTCTCTCTCTCTCTCTCTCTCTCTCTCTCTCTCTCTCTCTCTCTCTCTCTCTCTCTCTCTCTCTCTCTCTCTCCCTCCCTCCCTCCCCTCCCTCCCTCCCTCATTCCCTCCCTCTCTCTCCCTCTTTCCCTGTCTCTTTCTGTCCCCCCTGCTCATATCTAATTTATGTACTCTTACCTCGCGTCCAATTCCACACAAAATCAACTCACATTTAGACAGGACAAACTTGGTGCTAGTCAGGATCGATGTGACTCCGTGTTGTCCTGTCCCCAATCAAATCACCTTTCTAATCAGTCCCTCCCCTCCCCCCTCTTCCTATCAAACACTCGAAACACACTGTCATTACCACAAAACACACATACACACACACACACACGCGAGCGTGCGCACGCGCGCGCACACACACGCAGGCACGCACAAGCATACACACACACTCACACACACAAGCCTGCAAACAACACATACACAACATAAACACACACACACACGTTACACACACACACACACGCACGCACGCACATGCGCGCGCGCGCGCAACACACACACACACACACCAAAACACACACACACACATACACAAACACGCACACACACACTAAACACACCTCTCTCTCTCTCTCTTCTCTCTCTCTCTCTCTCTCTCTCTCTTCTCTCTCTCTCTCTCTCTCTCTCTCTCTCTCTCTCTCTCTCTCTCTCTCTCTCTCTCTCTCTCTCTCTCTCAACCCAACTCTCTGTTTGTTATTGCCCCGTGCCTCCCCAAACACTTTTATAAACCACTTCAGAGACCAGACTGAATATCTGGGTGATCAAGTTTAATGGACCGCTGATTGTGTTGTATGGTAATGCATTGTGATTGTGTTGTTTTATATTGTAATCGAAATTGCTGTCAGTCGACGCAGATTGTGGTTTTTTTGCATAAAGTGCGCGCTGTTGATTTCTGTAAGA
>CM060328.1:6082519-6090019 GCA_030674155.1 Stramonita haemastoma | reverse complement strand
CTTGCACTAAAGGATGAATTTCTGGTCATAGGTTGTAAAAAGTTTAAAAGCTTACTATCAAAAGCAAAACGTGGTATTAAATTTTGATAAGACAACTGGTGCAAATGGTGCAAAGAAATCACAAAGGTGGAGACATGACCAGCTATAGGGACTAGGTTGTTTAATAAACTGGCAACTTTGAGTATGGCAGTGACATGATTATAAAGCTCTACGGACCAGCTTGTTTATTATTCTGGAACATTTATTTATTCTTTTATTTTTTATATTAAAGATAATGATTTAAGCATGCATGTGCTTTTTACATCCAGTCCTCGTGTGTATACAGGTTTGTTTTTTTTTGTTTTTTTTGTCATCTGTTCTAACCAGCACACGATGGCCTACTCTTGCGAAAATTGGAGCAGGGTTAAACGTGTGCGCAAGATGATCTGCATGCGTTGGCACACGGGGCCTCGGTTTACAGTCTCATCCGAAGGACTTTTGGTGAGAGTGGAGTCAGCACTGATGTAGTTAACTCCAGGGGGGAAAAAATATCCCCTTGAACGGGAATCGAATCGAACCCAGGTCATCAAATTGCAAGCGCAATGTTCTGACCACTATGTTCTATTCTCCGCCTGTGTCCTCCTTTGATCTGTCCCCTGTCTGCAAAGAGCAAGCTAGCTGTGATCAAAGCATTAAGTGGCATAAAGACAGTTTGTTCCCAACACTATTCATTTCACCTAACGGCATAAACGGTCTGGCGGGCTAGGACGGAAATGTGAAAAGCCCAGTAAAAAAAAAAGACAAGTTCGGACTGCTGACTGCGTGGTTTTAAAGGAAAAGAAATGTTGTCTAATTGTACAGAACAAAGGGTGCTTTTTTGTAATATGATAATTTATAATACCATTGCAGACTTTATAGTGTGAGATTGATCTTTCAAGGTTGGGTTGACTTATTTTGTGTGTCTGAAAAATGAGGATAAAGGAAAGCTGAATGTCCACTAGCCACCATTATCTCAACAACACACTGCTTCACCTTTCTTCGTCATTCTGGCTGTTTTCAGTAAAGTTAGATGCAGGACTCTCTCTCTCTCTTTCTGTTTCTCTGTCTTCTGTCTGTCTGTCTTCTGTCTGTCTGTCTGTTGTCTGTCTGTCTGTCTGTCTGTCTGTCTGTCTTCTCTCTCTCTCTCTCTCTCTCTCTCTTCTCTCTCTCTCTCTCTCTCTCTCTCTCTCTCCTCTCTCTCTCTCTCTCTCTCTTCTTCTGTCTGTCTGTCTGTCTGTCTGTCTGTCTGTCTGTCTGTCTGTCTGTCTGTCTTCTCTCTCTCTCTTCTCTCTCTCTGTCTCTCTCTCTCTCTCTCTCTCTCTCTCTCTCTCTCTCTCTCTCTCTCTCTCTCTCTCTCTCTCTCTCTCTCTCTCTCTCTCTCTCTCTCTCTCTCTCTCTCTCTCTCTCTCTCTCTCTCTTCTCTTTCGGGGACTAGATGTAAAACAAAAAAATCACATGAGTGCTTATTCATTATTCTATGGTCTCAGTAATTGTTGACAGTCATACATACAGTCACAGTAGACAGTCACTACAGATGCCACATTCACGAGCACAATGGAACTTTCTGTAAACAGAAAGTCCTCTATAGATTTGTATCTTATAATTATGGCTGTTTATTGCAGTCTTCCTTTCACTTTTTGGTTCGCTTTGGTTTTTAATTTCCAGGGCCGCTATTATTGCCTTGTCTCTATCAAAAAGTTTTCTATTTTTTAGACATTTCTTGCCATTTTTTGTTTTATACATTACAATGTTTAGAATACATGAAATAAAGATGGATCGCCTGTCGGTTGTGCAAGAAAAGAAGTTCTACTGACTTGGCCGCTATATTATGAGAGGGCTCAGGTGTTGTGTGGTCTTGGGTTGTGTTTTTCTTTCTGGCTTTGCGTCTTCTCTAGGGGATTAAAATAATATAAAAAAACTGAAGGATTATGTTGAGAGTGTGTGCGGGTGTGTGTGTGTGTGTGTGTGTGTGTGTGTGTGTGTGTGTGTGTGTGTGTGTGTGTGTGTGTGTGTGAGGGGGGGGGGGGGTTGGTGTGGTGTGTTGTGAGTGTGTTTGTGTGTGTTGTGTGGTGTGTGTGTGTGTGTGTGTGTGTGTGTGTGTGTGTGTGTGTGTGTGTGTGTGTGTGTGTGTCTGTGTTGTGTCTGTGTCGTGTCTGTGTCTGTGTCTGTGTCTGTGTCTGTGTCTGTGTGTAACTGTGTCAGTCTGTGTGCATGAGTGAGCTTGCACACGTGTCCATTGAATTGTGTGTCTCAACAAACATATGCGCACACGCGTGTGTGTGCGTGCGTGCGTATGTGTGTGTTGTATGTGTGCGTGTATGTATGTGTGTGTGCGCGCGTGTGTAAGTGCGTGCGCGCGTGTATGTGTGTGTGTATGTGTGTGTTTCCATTCATCCCTAAATGAGACTTTACCAGCCTCTCACTAATAGGCTTTAAAAGAAGTTTAAGCTGGCTGCTTGCAGATTTCCTCAGAAACACTCATCTGTAAAACTCTCTTCAGCCCAACACGTGCACATAACAGCTAGCTTCTCTCTGCCTGCCTGCCTGCTTTCTTTACCTGTTGTGGCTCTTCCTCGATAGAGGCTTCAGTGCTCATGCACTGCACTTTACCGGGACTTTTAGACAGGCTTATATCAAATTATTTCATCTTTAGTTTGTTTATGTCCACAAAGACGCCAGTTTTGATATATGGTTTTCAAAGCAGTTTGTTGGTGGATAGAAATGACGATTTGTTTTGCATGAGCAGCACAGAATCTTTTTTTTTGTCTCCGTGGTAGAATGAGTCATCAACTGACATGAACATGTGTCAGAAGCGTCAGTAGAGATACCTGTTCCAATAAAGTTAACGCCTGAATGTCTGGAATATTTCCATCTAAAGAAACGAACGAGATAGCAAGAAAAGAAATATTGCTTCACCTACCAAAATCGCCTGGACGGATGACCTGAAAGTTCTTGAAAACTGAAAAGTTAGACAGTGGATAGTTAGAACTAACTACTGCTTCTTGCTTTACACTGGGGAGGCAGGGTCCAGGTGTGCTCTATTCATCATTTCCGACAGGAAGTCATTCATCACACAGTCATTACCTACCTACATCTGTCTTACTCAAATGCTTTCAAAGGAAACACCTGCAAGAAAACGAGATGTTCTCTGCTTTAATTGCAGTAAACACTTGAGTGGGTGTTGTAGTGTTTTTCCCTGCCACCTGCCTCAGGTGGGGATGTGTTGGCAGTTTCATTATCTGTGGTCACTGTATGAATGTAGGTATGAGTGGGATAGCTAAGTGTGTCAGTGAGCGCTCGCTCTCCTCCAAGTCAAGTTAAGCAGCGTTCGAGCGTGGTTACAGTTGGATGGGTGACCATTTTTGCGCGCCTTGGCTTCAGTACTGTCCCCACAGTTCACTTAGCTGTAAATGGGTACCTGCCCTCTTTAGGGTCAGCAAACCGGTGACAGAGATTGTGGCATAGCTTACAGAAAGAACGTTTTTACTATTAACAAATCACAGCAGGGTCAAACGACAGAGAAGGAAAGTTGTAGCGCCATCACCCACTGTTATCCAACAAAAAACGCTTCTCCTCCCTCCCTCCCTCCCTCCCTCTCTGCCCCTCTCTGGCTGTTGGTGTCAATTAACCTTAGCCAGACACAGGCTGTCTTGCTGTCTGACTCCAGCACCATGCCACAACAAAGCCCTGGCCCATCATTCTCCTCCTGTTCTAGGGCGGTGCTGTCTCTCAGACACCATTTTTCACACATTCTTTACAAACGGATGTGATTACGTGGCCAGTGATTTAATAGACTGCGATTAAAGCCCAGTGATGTAAAAAAGTGGGATTTCAAATCCAGTGATTAATAGATGGTGATTACGAGACAGTGATTAATAGATTACAAGCCCAGCGATGTAATAGAATTGATTACAAACCCGTAATTTAATAGAACGTGATTACAAAGCCAGTGATACTAAAGATTGTAATCACAAGCCAAGTGAATGTAATAGATCACGATTACAAGCCCAGTGATGTAATAAAGTGGGATTACAAGCCAGTGATTTAATAGATCGTGATTACAATACCAGTGATTTGATTGAAGTGATTACAAACCCAGTGATTTAATAGATCGTGATTACAAGCCCAGTGATTTAATAGATCGTGATTACAAACCCAGTGATTTAATAGATCGTGATTACAAGCCCAGGGATTGAATATATTGTATTAAAAACCCACGGATTTAATTAGATTGTGATTACAAGCCAGGTGATCTAATAGACTGTGCTGTGCTTTTCCTGGCGTACATTCTTCATTTTAGTAAATACTCAGAACATGGCAGAAAGTTGAAAACAGATGCCTCACTAAAAAGAGCAATGTTTGGGGTTTTCTGCTCACAGTACTTCTCGTCCAGTCACCACACGAAATAGCCAAAATCTCATTCATAAACAAAAAAACAAGATTTTGTGAAAGCACCAAGTCGAACGGTCATTCATGGTTAGCTTCTTGATATGTAACTGTTAATTGTAGCCGTCCTTTACCTCTAGAGGTGTCAGAGGCCTGAAGAGAGGTGTGACCAACGTCTGAAGCTGGTGTCAGCACTTTGGTCTGCCAAATCTACTGACTGGCATGTCATTGACACCACGACGACTGTGGCAAGAGAGGGGGGATAAGTCTGTCTGGCAGCAGCCAGATTGGGTAGAGTTACCGACCACCTTTTATTTGCAATTCAAAGTCTGGCTGGGGTTTTGCTATTTTGTACCCTTTTTTTTCATTGCAGTAAAGAACCCAAGACATATAAGAATTCGTGTCCCGCAGGAAAGCATTTATCACTTTGAAATCACTCTTATCTATCTTCCTCAAAGAGTCCCCAAGTCTAAACATGGACATAAACCGAAGTGGGTTTTTTTTGTAACTTCCATGAAATGTTATGGCACTCTTTATATAGCTTTTTATGTCGTCTGTTTCAGTGACAGATCTGTAGAGGATTCAACCACCAAAAATGTTTGATGTCTGTTATTTTATCCCCTATTAGATTTTTTAGCAAATATTTACGCCAGGTAAGTGAGCCAATAAACACGTTAAACCGGAAGGACAGTAGCGCTAAATTAAATACATATACCACCGCTTTCTGGAGTCCAGCAAAGGAAAAGTGGAGTGTGATCGGAGGCATTAACGCGTTTAATAACCCTTACCCCCACAGTCAGCCTGAATTCTTGACCCTAAAAACACAGGTAGGCTGCAAAGCAGTTTCCCAGCTGAAGACAGGTCTGGCACAGTTCCAAATGTGGATCGTCGGTGGTCTAGAGGTGACGCGTCTGCTAGAAAGCGAAAAGTCCAGGTCGGGTGTGCGGTGGTTCGAATCCCGTTTAGGCCCAAAACTTTTACCCCTACCCATTAGATATGAGTTGTTGTCTGGGTGTTATTCTTTCGGATAAGGCGATAAACCGAGGTCCCGTGTGTTAACATCATTATTTAGCGCACGTAAAAGAACCCACGGCAAGAAGAGGGTTGTCCCTGGTAAAATTTGTAGAAAAAAGCAACTCTGATAGGGAAAGAAATACAGTTGCAGAGAGGAAAAAAGAATAATGGTGGACGCTGCACTTGTGGCGACGCGTTCTCCCTGGGGAGAGCAGCCCAAATTTCACGCAGAGAAAACTGCTGTGGCATAAAATGGTATATATATAAAAAAAAAATAAAGATATACCTTGCAGAATGTGTTCCCTTTATTGTAACTTGAAAGTCAGATGTAGGTTGCAGTGTTTTTGTTTTTGCATCCCTGCTGCTATCAACTAAAGAGATTGGAGGAAAGACATTCTACACTTTCCACAGAAATCTATTACCAACCTTCTCTCATCTGCGCTTTTTAGAGAGGTCTAAAAAGATGTGTGCTATTTATAATTCTTTTTGAATGCATCACTGTATCTTTCATTACGTAACCACAAAATAAGTTTCATTTATTTATTTCATTTATTCATTTATATTTCATTTATATTCGTTTTAATGTTGATAAGAACCACAAAAAATACAGTTCTGATACGTAACAAGGTATGTTTTAAATAAGGCCAGATAAAATAAAGATCAACTGATAAGTGGGTTAAGTCTTAACTGTATCGAATTGTTTGTATCTGACCTTACTGCTTTGTTTTTCATGATATATCAAACATAGAAGACCAAAAAAGCTATTAACACTTTATTTTCGCCTTTTATTGAGAAACTTTGGCACTCTTTGAGAACGAGCACTTGAACAGTTTATCTACTGGTTTGCCTCTTCAGATCATTATGAGGTTTGAGCATCATACAAGTTACATGGGCGCATGGTGTGTGTGGTGTGTGTGTGTGTGTGTGTGTGTGTGTGGTGCGATGTGTGTGGGTGTGTGTATGTGTGTGTTTGTGTGTGTATAGTGTGTGGTGTGTGTGTGTTGGTGATGTGTGTGTGTGTTGTGTGAGCGTGCATGCATGTGTAATTGTGTGGTGCGTGCTACGTGTGTGTATTGTGTGTGTGTGTGTGTGCTCGCGCGCGCGCGCCTGCATGTTTGCTTCCTTGCTTGCTCGTCAGCTTGCATGCTTACAATAATTGCACGAATTCTCTGTATCGTGATGCATATGGCAGCGAGAATAATGTGTATAGATTTTTCCACTCATGCCTGCCATGCAAGAGAGAGAGCGTGCCTGCCTCTCGCTAATAAACTCTACACAAGAAGTGATAGCTGACTAGAGGCCGTTTTCACTGGGAAACGCTGCTGTAGTAAAACCCTGTCTTTAAAAAGCAGCACCGTTCGCGTAAACCTAAATGGTCGTTTATCAGAGGTAGAAGAGAGAGGAGGGAGGAAAAGATTCAGGAGTTACTTCTGTTTGATGCTCTTCTGGTATCGTCAGCTTTAGTATAGTCACGTCAGGCAGGGACTAGTGCAGGAATTGTATAGTGTAACGTATTGCAGAGAGAGAGAGGAGAAGAAGAAGAGAGAGAGAGAGAGAGAGAGAGAGAGAGAGAGAGAGAGAGAGAGAAGAGAGAGAGAGGGGGTGAGGAGGAGAGAGAGAGAGAGAGAGAGAAGACAGACAGACAGACAGACAGACAGACAGAAGACAGACAGAAGAGACAGACAGACAGAACAGACAGGACAGAGACAGAGACAGAGACAGAGAGAGAAGAGAGAGAGGAGAGGAGAGAGAGAGAGAGAGAGAGAGAGAGAGAGAGAGAGAGAGAGAGAGAGAGAAGAGAGAGAAACAGAGAGAGACAGAGAGAGACAGAGAGAGACAGAGACAGAGACAGAGAGACAGAGAGACAGAGAGACAGAGAGACAGAGAGAGACAGCGACAGAGACAGAGACAGAGAGACAGAGAGACAGAGACAGAGAGATTTATAAAAGGAAACAGTAGAGCTATTTTTACCCTCATGTAAATTATTTGAATACCTCAGCTTGATGAGAGACAAACCACTTCGATTTAACAGTTCGATAATAAATCACTATGTGGAGAATTCTATCTTTACAACGAAATAAA
>CM060328.1:6067242-6082419 GCA_030674155.1 Stramonita haemastoma | reverse complement strand
TCTGCTATGACAGTTCTTGTAAGAGGACACACACACACACACACACACACACACACACACACACACACACACACACACACACACACACACACACACACACACACACACACACACACACACACACACACACACACACACACACACACACTGAATCCCCCAACTGCTTGTCTCTTCGCCAAAGAAGAATGTTCTTTTGCCTCTCTGCCTTCAGATTTGCTCTTGTTCGTTTTTTTCCTTGTCCTTTTCTTCCCTTCACGGATTTGCATATGTTGCTGCCCAAGAAGAGATAGGATTTTTTTTTTATCGATTTTGTAGAGTGGTCAGAAAAAGAAAACAGAGAATAAGCCACGATTCTGAAAGGAATGCAGCTGATCAAAATATGTAATTACGGTGTTGTTTAAATACTTTGTGAGGAGAATTAAAAAGGGCATTTGGGTTAGACTAGGAGTCGTTGACGGTTGTGGGATTAAAGATTGTTTTTAAAAGGCCTTTCTACGATTTGTATATTTGCCTGTTTGATTGGATTTTTTTTTTGTTGGCATTATATTTAAAGTAAAGTTGTATTGTTTTTAGTTACACCAACGGTGTTTTAGGTATGTTTTAAGTATATTACTATTCAATCATCTCTGTTGTGTTAATGCTGTTGTTGTCCCTTGATGAATAGCTGATCTAACAACAGATAACCCACAATATGAGACAATTACATGAAAAAAGTCATGTTACGTTTTACAGTTTGAAAAAGTAGTTTGCGTGTTCTTGACACTTATACTACTCGAAGACACTGAAAAATATAAAATGTTAACAAAATAATGGCTGGTATTCTGGAATAGACATTTGTATTTCTTTGGGGCGATTTTGACATGAGCGCGCGCGCGCGCGCACACACACACACATACACACACAACACAACACACACACACACACACACACACACACACACACACACACACACACACACACACACACACACACACACACACACACACACACACACCACACACAGAGGCACACACAAACATACAAGAGGTTTTCGCTACAGATGTTTTGGGCAGTAGAATATTCAGTAATCTTTCTTTTATTCCTCTTCTCAACTTTTTCTCAGCCAAAACCTAGGGCTTTTCACACGCATCTGATGTGGACACTTCTTCTCATACATGCATGGATAAATCCTTCACTGTGCATCTGGCTTTGGGGTCAGTTGCTGTGAAGAAATCCTTAACTTAATGTCACTTCTTTCTTTTCTTTTCTTTTTTAAAGGGATTCACCTAGATAGGGATTGCCTTAGTATAATGTGTCATCTATTTCTAGATGTCTTTCCAATCGATGTACTAACTATTTATTAATAGTAAAGCTTCCTAACCCTTTATGGTGGATATTTTTTCTTTCAGATGTATTATTTATTTTAATTGTTTCTCTGTTTGCTGTCTCTTTATTCTCTTTTTTCACGACTGTTATTTATTTAATTGAGAAAAAAAAATGTAAAGTGGTGAAGAAACGTCTAGGCCAAATAATTATTGTTAAATTTCTTTTTTGCAGAAACGTTTATTCCAGCTATTGTTGAACTTTTGTTATTGCAGAAAAGCTTAAGCCAGTTATTGTTGATTTTTCTTTTAAAGAAAAGTTTATGCCAGCTATCGTTGAAATTCTTTTTGCAGATTTGTTATGCTTTCTATAGTTGAAGTTCTTTTTTGCAGAAAAAAAAAGTTTATGCCAGCTTCTGTCAAAGTTCTTTTTGCAGAAAAAAAGTTTGTGCCAGCTATTGTTGAAGTTGTTTCTGTAATATTCTGCTGAGGTTGGGAATGTAACCTGCCGTTATGGACATCATGTTATTGAATGTCTCTGCCTAGCTGTCTGTATAGCTGTGTGTCTGTTTGTGTGTGTGTGTGTGTGCCTGTGGGACTGTCTGTCATCTCTATGTCTGTCTGCCTGTCTCTATATTGCTCTATATCTGTCTGTTTGTATGCCATTCTCTGTCTCGTCTCTATTGATATGATCTTCGTCTGTGTTTTTCTTGCTTGTCTAGACTCTCTCTCTCTTCTCTCTCTTCTCTCTCTCTTCCTCTCTTCTGTCTCTGTCTTCTGTCTCTATATTGGCTCATTCTGTCTTCTGTCATTCTCTGTCTCTGTCTCTTGTCTCTGTCTGTCTCTGGTCGTTCTGTGTCTGTCTTCTTCTTCTCTTCTCTCTCTCTCTCTCTCTCTCTGCTCTCTCTCTCTCTCTCTCTCTCTCTCTTCTCTTCTCTCTCTCTCTCTCTCTCTCTCTCTCTCTCTTTTTCTCTCTTCTTTTTTCTTTCTTTCTTTCTTTCTTTCTTTCTTTTCTTTCTTTCTTTCTTCTTTCTTTCTTTTCTCGTGTATGTATGTGTGTGCGTGCGTGCATGAGTGTGTTAGTGTGTATGTTGTAGTGTATGTGCGTGTGTGTGTGTGTGCGTGCGTACATGCCTGCGTGTCGTGTGTGTGTATGTGTGTGCGCGCGTGCGCATGTGTTTGTACTGAAATCGATTAAAAGAAAGTGGGTTGTTTTCCCCTCTTGTCATCACCACATACATTTTCTTTTTTTTTTTTTTTTTCTTTATTTCTGCACACTTCATGTTTCTCTTCCTCTGCCTTAACACTCAATTTCCAGGCTTTCCCTACTGACCACAGAGAGAAGCTTTTTATAGCCAGCAATATGTTTCCTCTATTTTTTCTTTCTATTTTTCGTGTCCTAGTTCTATTTCAGTTTTTATTGTTGCTCTTGTCTGGAATTCTTTTGTATTATTTTTTTCTGTAATATTTTTTTTTAATGTTAGCTCTCTATTGTGTTTTTTTTTCTTGATATTCGTGTTTTTTTGTTGTTGCTTTACTTTCTTTTTTGTGTTTCTGTCTTCTTTCTGGGTTTGTTATTTTTTTTTTTTTTTTTTTTAGGGGGGGTGCCTTGCTGTGGGTTGGGTTCGGTTTTGCTTTTTTACTTTGGAGCTTAGTACTAAACCGTATTATGAATATTTCATTTCTTCTTCTTCTTCTTTCTTCTTCTTCTTTCTTCTTCTTCTTCTTCTTCTTCTTCTTCTTCTTCTTCTTCTTCTTCTTCTTCTTTCTTCTTCTTCTTCTTCTTCTTCTTCTTCTTCTTCTTCTTCTTCTTCTTCTTCTTCTTTCTTCTCTTCTTCTTCTTGCTGTTGTTGTTATTATTGTTGTTGTTGTTGTTCTTCTTCTTCTTCTTCTTCTTCTTCTTCGCATTCTTCTTCTTCTTCTTCTTTTTCTTCTTCTTCTTCTTCTTCTTCTTCTTCTTCTTCTTTTTTTCTTCTTCTTCTTCTTCTTCTTTTCTTGCTGTTGTTTTTTGTTGTTGTTTTTGTCTTCTTCTTCTCTTCTTCTTCTTCTTCTTCTTCTTTCTTCTTCTTCGCTTCTTCTTCTTCGTTTCTTTTCTTCTTCTTCTTTCTTCTTCTTCTTCTTCTTCTTCTTCTTCTTCTTCTTCTTCTTCTTCTTCTTCTTCTTCTTCTTCCATTCTTCTCCTTCTTCTTCATTCTTCGCATTCTTCTTCGCTTCTTCTTCTTCTTTCTTCTTCTTCTCTTCTTCTTCTTCTTCTTCTTCTTCTTCTTCTTCTTCTTCTTCTTCTTCTTCTTCTTTCTTCTTCTTCTTCTTCTTCTTCTTCTTCTTCTTTTCTTCTTCTTCTTCTTCTTCTCTTCTTCTTCTTCTTCTTCTTCTTCTTCTTCTTCTTCTTCTTCTTTTCCTTCTTCTCTTCCTCCTTTTTTTTTATTTTCTTCCTCTCTTCTTCTTCTTTTGGCTAGTTTTCACTGCTGCTCAAGTGTCCACTCTCTTTTTGCATAGTTTCCTTTATTTCCATATTTCAGCCCTTATTTATTTCTGCCTCAACTTTCTCTCCCTTTCTTTTCAATTTTCTCTTCCAAGTCTTTTGGGGAAAAAAAAAAAGAAGAAGAAAACAAATATCACCGCTGTGTTCCCCAAGAGAGCTAGGCTTAGTTCCAAACCATCAGCACCAGGAAGTGGATTTCTGCTCTCCTTCCTCACCCCCCCCCCCCCCCCTCATCCCTGATCAGTGTGGATCAGGAGCAGTCTGCAATGACAGTTCCGTGAAGGATACCCACACCCACACCCCCACCCCACACTCCACCACTCACACCCACATCATCCATACTCACATCCAAATCCACACCCACACCCACATCCACACCCACACTCACACCACATCACACCCACATCCCACATCCACACCTACACCCACATCCACACCCACAC
Organism: Stramonita haemastoma; assembly: GCA_030674155.1. Taxonomy (NCBI): domain Eukaryota; kingdom Metazoa; phylum Mollusca; class Gastropoda; order Neogastropoda; family Muricidae; genus Stramonita; species Stramonita haemastoma. Next base: position 6,078,193 of record CM060328.1, on the reverse strand, counting down.
TCCACACCCACATCCACACCCATACCACACCCACATCCACACCTACACCCACACCACACCCACACTCACACCCACATCAACACCCTACCCATACCCACATCCACACCAACCAACACCCACACCATCACCAACACCCACACCCTGACTCACACTCACACCCACACCCACACCCACACTCACACCCACACCCCTCACCACACTCACACCCACACCCACACCACATCCAGTTATCCCCTGCTTGCCTTTTCACGTCACAGGGATATGTTGAGGGTTTGTTTTTTTTTCTTTTTTTTTGTGTATCTCTCTCTTCCACTCAGTTTTCTAAATCATTTCTTCTTCTCCACCTCTTCCTCTTCATTCAAAAGCTCTGTGTGATGCAAGAGATGCTGCTATAGGGCGTGTTGAATTTTGTTTGGACAGTGTCCTTTTTTTTTAACAAGAACTCCTAATATTTCCGAAGCCCCGTGTGTGAACGCACGCAGAACATCTTGAGCACACGTTAAATCCTGTTCTGCTTTTAGGAGAGTAGGCCGTGTATGTCGGTGGGAACAGATGACAAAATTGAGAAAACTGCATACACACGGGGAGTGGATGTACAAAAGAACACGATTCCTTAATTCATTATCCTCGATATATGGAAAATAGATATGTGAGTAAGTAGGTAAATAAATAAATAAATAAATAAATAAATAAATAAATCAATAAATAATCAATCAATAATAATCAATCAATAATCAATAATCAATGAATAAATGAAGAAAGAAATACATAATTTGAAGTTGTCAAAGAATACTGAATGTTTGTAATTTCTGATGTTATTGAATTAATTGACAGACAAGAAAATTGTGACACGTGTGAACAAAAGAGGCTACTTTACCAATTGATTTGTTTTAAAAGAAACCATTAAGTCTACCATTCCAATACGCTTTTGTATAATGAAAGATAAAGTCTCTCTCTCTCTCTCTCCTCTCTCTCTCTCTCTCTCTCTCTCTCTCTCTCTCTCTCTCCTCTCCTCTCTCTCTCTCTCTCTCTCTCTCTCTCTCTCTTCTCTCTCTCCTCTCTCTCTCTCTCTCTCTCTCTCTCTCTCCCCTCTCTCTCTCCTCTCTCTCTCTCTCTCTCCTCTCTCCTCTCTCTCCCCCTCCTCTCTCTCTCTCTCCTCTCTTCTCTCCTTAAACAGACGTAAGCGTGTACAGAAAAAAGATGAAAACCGAACAATACCAAAAAGCCATGACAGAAACCAAAAAAGCTATTAAGAACAAAACTTGAAATACAGATAACAAAAATGCTGCAGACCACACAAAAAACATAGAAAGAAAAAATGTAGGAGGAGGCAGGGGAGTGTCATGCCCCTTCTTAAACAATAATCCCTGCCTTCAGCTGTACACAAAACGTGTTGACAAGCTTGCAGAAAACCTAGCATCGCCCCAAGCCCTCACGTAATACAGGCTCACACCTTAATCCACCCATCTGCATGCTACAAGAAAGAAAAGAAAAAAAAGACAGCATCTCCCTAATGCCCACACGCACAGTAAGCTGTCTTTGCCGGCAGATCCCAGAAGAAGCATGGCTATGTATGCCTTGCTCAGTGGATTTTCAAACCGCTGTGTTGTGCAGTCACCATCTCCATGTAATGACATTGTGGATGTGTGAGGCATTAATGCATATGTCCAGAGAATGGAGCAGTGTGGCTTTTTGCAAGGTCAGGAAAAGGAGGATTGCAGTGGACATGGATCTTTGCTGTTTAGGGGCCAGGGTTTGGGAGTTGGTTATGTGTCAGAGATGATGGTTTAGCCTCTGAGGGGGTGCATGGAGGAGAGAGTGATGGGGGATTTAGGATTGTGAGTGAAAGTGAGTTTGGAAGTGTGTGTGTGTGTGTGTGTGTGTGTGTTGTTGTGTGTGTGTGTTTATGAGAGGAAAGACGGGACAGACAGACAGACAGACAGACAGGACAGACAGACAGACAGACAGACAGACAGAGCAGAGAGACGAGACGAGAGAGAGATTGGAGAGAGAGAGAGAGAGATGGAGAGAGAGAGAGAGGAGAGAGGAGAGAGGAGAAGACAGCAAGACAGGCAGAAGACAGAGACAGAGATCTAAAAGAGCCCAGAGATATAGCCCAAAAAAGCATACCCACAAATAGTTGAATTTTTATCATTCTGAAAGTGCCACCAGATATTTCATGATATCGAGTTTCAATGCTCCCTCCTCCTTAAACGGCACTCTTTAAAAAAAAAAAAATGTTCTCTACTTTTCCCCCTTAATTTTTCGCCACTTAGTGCATAAAAAAGAAAGCAGAGTGCTGGGGTAAAATGCAGGCCATCTGCATCTGAAGTTGGCAGTGCTAGTGCCATCATCTTCTCTGTCTGGGAATATGATATTACTGGTGTGAACTGCAAGGCTGTTGGGAGTTGTCTGTGTCTCTGTTTGTCTCTCTGTTTCTCTGTCTTTGTCTCTCTGTCTGTCTTGTCTATCAGTTTGTTTACCTGTCTGCCTGTCTGTATATCTGTCCGTCTATCTGTCCGTCTATCTGTTTGTCTTTCTTTCTTTCTTTCTCCCTCTCTATGTATCTATCTCTCTGTCTATCTGTGTCTCTTTCTTTGGCTTTCTCTGTCTGTCTTTGTGTCTGTCCGTCTCTGTGTCTGTCTTTCTCTGTCTCTCTCTCTGTCTCTCTGTCTGTCTGTCTGTCATCTGTCTGTGTCTCTCTCTGTCTGTCTGTCTGTCTGTCTGTGTCTCTCTGTCTCTCTGTCTCTGTCTGTCTGTGTCTCTCTGTCTCTCTGTCTCTGTCTTCTCTTCTGTCTTCTGTCTCTCTGTCTCTGTCTCTGTCTCTGTCTCTCTCTCTCTCTCTCTCTCTCTCTCTCTCTCTCTCTCTCTCTCTCTCTCTCTCTCTCTCTCTCTCTCTTCTCTCTCTCCTCTTTTTACTCTCACTTTTATAAGTGGGTTGTTTGTTACTTTCTTCCCCACTTTGTATGCTTCATGGAGTCAACTCCTGTTTTAGAAAGCTTGATGAAATAAAACAGAAAATCGAGTTGAGTAGAGAGGAATCGCTAATAAGTAATGAGTGCTTATTCCATTATCCTCGATATAAAATGAATAAATAGAATAAATAAATAATAAATAGATAAAATAAATAAATAGATAAATAACTTCCCTTTTTTCTCACTTTTAAAGAAGGGCTGTTTGTTTGACTTTTTCCCCCAACTGTGCATGCTCCTTGAAGTAAACTCCTGTTTTAGAAAACTTCAGGAAACAAATAAAAATTCGAGATGAGTAGAGAGGAATCGCTAATAAGTGATTTCATTAAAGTCCTGCGCTGTGCAACCTCTCCTGTCTTCCCTTCTAATATGGACCACGGTTACTTCCCCCTTTGCCTGAGGTTTGATTGAGTTGTCTCCTCCCTTCTGTTTGTGTGCTGAAATTAATTGAAAGAATGGGGGCCATTTCCTTCTGTCACCCCTTCCGACATTTTTGTGCCTGTGGCTTCAAGTTGTTCTTCCTTTTTGACTTAACGCACAATTTCCTGGATTAACCAGTTTGTCAGAAACACGCTTTGTTATAACCAGCAACATGTGTGTACTTGTTTTTTTCTCTCTTTTTTTTTTTCTTTCTTACGTTCTTTCTTGTTTCTTTTTGTCCTTTTTTTTTGTTTCGTTTGTCTGTATATTTGTTCCTTGTCTTTGTTCTGTGTTTATTTTTTTCCTTTTTTTTCTCTCTTTTTGTTCTTGTTCTTGTTCTTCTTGTTCTTGTTCTTCTTGTTTCTTGTTCTTGTTCTTTTTGTTGTTGTTGTTGTTGTTGTTGTTCTTCTTCTTCTTCTTGTTCTTCTTCTTCTTTCTTCTTCTTCTTCTTCTTCTTCTTCTTCTTCTTGTTCTTCTTCTTCTTCTTCTTCTTGTTCTTCTTTCTTCCTTCTTCTTCTTCTTCTTCTTCTTCTTCTCTTCTTCTTTCTTCTTCTTCCTTCTTCTTCTTCGTTTTCGCATTCTTCGCATTCTTCTTCTTCTTCTTCGCATTCTTCTTCTTCTTCTTCCATTCTTCTTCTTCTTCTTCTTCTTCTTCTTCTTCTTCTTCTTCTTCTTCTTCTTCTCTCTTCTCTTCTTCTTCTTCTTCTTCCATTCTTCTTCTTCTTCTTCTTCTTCATTCTTCTTCTTCTTCGCAATTCTTCTTCTTCTTCTTCTCATTCTTCTTCTTCGCATTCTTCTTCGCATTCTTCGCATTCTTCTTCGCATTCTTCTTCGCAATTCTTCTTCTTCGATTTCTTCTTCTTCTTCGCATTCCTTCTTCTTCTTCTTGCATTCTTCTTCGCATTCTTCTTCTTCTTCGTCATTCTTCTTCGCATTCTTCTTCGCATTCTTCTTCTTTGCATTCTTCTTCGCATTCTTCTTCTTGCATTCTTCTTCTTTTTCTTGCATTCTTCTTCTTCTTCTTCGCATTCTTCTTCTTCGCATCTTCTCTTCTTCGCATTCTTCTTCGCATTCTTCTTCTTCCATTCTTCTTCTTCGCATTCTTCTTCGCATTCTTCTTCGCATTCTTCTTCTTCTTCCATTCTTCTTTTCTCCTTTTCTATATCTTCTCTTCTTTTCTCTTCTTTTTTCACATTTCTTATTCTTCCTCCTCTCCTCCTCTTCTTCGTTTTCATTTTCTTTGTTTCCTCTCTTTAATCCTCTTTCTTATTATTCGTGTGCCTGTGTGTTTTGTCTTCTTATTCATTTTCCTGAATTCTTAACTAGGTTTTCATTAGCTTTATTTCTACACTTTTTTCCCCCCCATTTATTTTCTGTCAGTTTTTATGTCCCCTGAGAGAGAGAGAGAGAGAGAGAGAGAGAGATAAAACGCATCTGTGTTCCAAGAGAGCTAGGCATAGTTCCAAACCATCAGGACCAGAGAAGTGGATTTTGCTCCCTTCCCAATGTTCTCCCTCTCTCTCCTATCCCTGATCAGTTGTGGATCAGCAGCAGTCTGCAATGACAGTTCTTGTGAGGAAACCCACACCCATGCTCTCAGTTATCCCTCTTTCTTGCATTTCCACGTTACAGGGGCATGTTTTTTGTGTTGTACAAACATCACTGTTCTTTTCGTGATTTTTGTCCCCTAACCTTTTTGTATGTGAATGGTAAGTATGCTGCAAAAAAAGAAAGTATGGCTTTGAAGCATCTTGAATCTGTTTTTGAGTTTTATTTCACAGAAAGGGTTAAGATCTGTAGTTGGAAAAAAAAAGAGTAAATGTGTCTAAGGGATGAAAGTATTCCACTGCAAAGAGGAAGAGTTTACAAGTGGTGAAATGAATTGACAACATCTCTCTGTTCCTCAACTTGGTTTCTAAACAAACATGTTTACTCTACCACTTGATTTTTTTTAGATATGACCTATTTCTATTTCAACTGTATGCCCTGTATGTTTGTCTTTTGCCTCTCTCTGTGTGTCTCTCTCTGTCTCTGTCTCTCTCTGTCTCTCTGTCTCGTCTGTCTGTCTGTCTGTCTGTCTGTCTGTCTGTCTGTCTGTCTGTCTGTCTGTCTGTCTGTCTGTCTGTCTGTCTGTCTGTCTCTCTCTCTCTCTCTCATCTCTCTCTCTCTCTCTCTCTCTCTCTCTCTCTCTCTCTCTCTCTCTCTCTCTCTCTCTCTCTCTCTCTCTCTCTCTCTCTCTCTCACACACACACACACATCTATGGTAAGAGACTGTAAGTACAAGGTAAATGGAATCAGGCTTACAAAGCATGTTCAAATATATCAATCAAAAAGGAGACTGCAAGTCCTTCAGGCCCAAACTTTGTGCAGAAAGGAAGAGAGAAAGCTACATAGCAAACACAAATGAATAGAAACTGAGAACAAGACTATTAAAAGGGTGACACAGAGCCATACCCTTTACCAGCAGAAAACCCAATATTCAGTGGCCTGAAAAAAGTGCTGACAGATTCAAAATGACCCAGCACAACCACGTTCCCTGACGTAATGTAACCTCGCATCTTGATCCCCATCTGCATGCAACAGGAAAAAGACAGCATCTCCCTAATGCCCACACGCACAGTAAGCTGTCTTTGCTAGCAGATCCCAGAAGAGGCATGGCTATGTGTGCCTTGCTCAGTGTCTTTTTCAAAATGCTGTGCTGTGCAGTCACCAGCTCCCTGTGATGACACTGTTGTTGTGTGAGGAATTAATGCCTCGTGTCCAGAGAAGGGAGCAGTGTGGTTTTTTGCAAGGTCAGGAAAAGTAGGATTGCAGTGGACATGGATCTTTGCTGTTTAGGGGCCAGGGTTTGGGGATTTGGGTTATGTGTCAGAGATGATGGCTTAGCCTCTGAGGCTTGCAAGTATGAAGGATTATGTTTTGTAGAAGAGATGCGAAAGTAATGTGATGGGAGCTTGAAATGTTGTGTGTGTGTGTGTTGTGTGTGTGTGTGTGTGTGTGTGTGTGTGTGTGTGTTTTGTATGTGTGTATTGTGTGTGTGTGTGTGTGTGCATGCATGTGTGTGTGTTGCTCTTTTGCACTTGTTTTTCTGTCTCTACCTTTGTGTTTCATCTTTATCTATTGATATCTATATACCTTATTTTATGTATATCCATTTAAAAAAGAGTCCAATAGTTTTCAAATAATAAAACACAATAAAGGTAAGAAAACAAAGAAATGAAGATGTAGAAATAAAGAAACGAACATTCATCCAGAATAACTTTAAGTTAGAAGCATCTTGCTTTATCTAAATTCAAAGTTGAACTTATAATGATTGATTGACGTAACGGCAACACAGTTAGGTTTTGACTTCATCATTTTCTTATCCAACAGAATTTTCTAGGACAAAAAAACAAAACAGAAGAAGGAGAGAAAAAAAAAGTAGAGAACGAGAAAAAGAAGAGCAGTGAGATCCAATTATCCAGTTTATCCTAATGTGAAATCAGACGCTTGTTCTTCCCTGACCTGCCTCCCTGGTCACCTCTCTCACCCAAGCCATGGTCTTCGGCACCTCATTTCATGCCTGTGGTTTTCTCCCCTTCCCTCTCACCTCCCCGTCACCCCCTGCCCTCCCCCCATCTATCATTTTTGCTTCAGTGGGTCCGCAATCTAAAGCCAATCAATCGCCGCCCATTGTGTGACTAACGTCCCAATCCCCTGAATTGCCGTCTCCCTCGGCTCCCAACAAGGCTGTAGAAAGGACCGTCTGCAAAGGCTACCCTTTTGGGCTTCATTGTTGCTGAATCAGGCTTGGCTTTCTCTGGAGACTGGCGCAATTTAGTGCTGGTGGTGTGTTGTAAAGTGTGTCGTCTGTGAATGTTGTCAGTTTTGCATGCATTGCATTTATTCATGATTCTTAATTTGCGCCGGGACGTTTAGATTGTTGAATTTATGCTGCTAGCCATAAAAGATTAAGTAAAGCAGTGTGTGTGTTTAAAACATTCACTGATCAGCCGAAAAACATTTGTATGCTGATATCGTATTCAGTTATAGACAGACACAGAGACAGCAATTTTGAAGAAGGGAAAAGCATCAGCAAAACCTACAAACATTGTGATTTATAGTTATTGGTTTAGAGAAATACGACATTGAGACAATACATAATTAACTGATTTGAAAGGCTGTGTGCATATATCTTTATTAAAAAACTAGACAGCACATAACAGCAATAGCAAATGATGAAACGAAAAATAGGTGGAATTGAAAACTATGCTCAAATTTGTAGAGTATTAATGTAAAAGTACTATGCAACTTTCTTCCCTAAAGGTGTGAAAAACGAGAATTTCCTCTCTCTCTCTCTCTCCTCTCTCTCTCTCTCTCTCTCCTCTCTCTCCTCTCTCTCTCTCTCTCTCTCTCTCTCTCTCTCTCTCTCTCTCTCTCTCTCTCTCTCTCTCTCTCTCTCTCCTTCTCTCTCTCTCTCTCTCTGGGAACAGATGACATTTACAAAACTGCATACACACGGGGACTGGAAGTAAAAAAGCACAAGAGTGCTTATCCCATTATCCTCGATATAAAAAAAAATCAATCTCTCTCTCTTCTCTCTTCACTCTCTCTCTCTCTCACTCCTCTCTCCTCTCTCTCTCCTCTCTCTCATCTCTCTCCCCTCTCTCCCCTCCTCCTCTCTCTCTCTCCTCTCTCTCTCTCTTCATCTCTCTCTCTCTCTCTCTCTCTCTCTCTCCTCCCTCCCTCCCTCTCCCTCCTTCTTAGATGCATGCTGCGGAGTTAAGCTGAGGTCAAAGAGTTAGGGGAAAAGAATATAAAAAAAGAAAGAAAAAGAGAGGAAGAAGTAGGGAAGGAAACCAAAAAAAAAACAAACAACATAGAGCAGCATCAACTCTAACTAGGACCGGCAGAGGGGAACGAAGCAACAGTTACTGCAACCTTCTGTCACTAATTGCAGCTCCTATCTTGGCGCGTGCGCTTGCAACAACAACCACATCAGCAGCACCAGCAGCAGCAGCAGCAGCAACAACAACATCAGCAGCAGCAGCAGCAATAGCAGCAGCAGCAGCAATAGCAACAGCAGCAGCAGCAGTAGCAGCAAGCAGCAGCAAACTGCCTTCTTCTCTGTTGCATTTTTTGGGAACCCGTGCGAGGAAAGGGTGGAGTAACTTCCCTTGGTAAACACGACGATAGGGGCAAAGCGATACAGAAATGAAAGAGGAGATAGGTGGTTAGGAAGAGGAAAGAGAGGGGTGTGTGTGTAGTGTGTGTGTGGGTGTGTGTGTGTGTGTGTGTGTGTGGTGTTGTGTGTGGGGGTGTTGTGTGTGTGTGTGTGTGTGTGTGTGTGTGTGTGTGTGTGTGTGTGTGTGTGTGTGTGTGTGTGTGTGTGTGTGTGTGTGTGTGTGTGTGTGTGTGTGTGTGTGTGTGTGTGTGTGTGTGTGTGTGTGTTCATGTAAAAAGTAAGTTTATCCTATTTTATAGAGAAATAGTTTGTGTCTAATAATGTCAGAGGAATTAAGAAATCGTATAATTATAGTGAGCTCTATAAATGCGATGGTCTGGACAGCAGTAAAACTACAAAGGAAGAATACGTTAACTCAATATTATCTTTCAAAAAGTCCCTGATAATAGCCATATTTACATGTTTAAGTCTGTACTTTGCTTTTGTTGTTCAGTTATGATGAGTGTGCACATGCATCGATATGTAGACATTTATATATTGCAATGTCAGTCTTATGGACGCTTAGAAACACAGAGTTAAGTCAGCCTCACTCAAAACTAAATCAAGAGCAAATCTCATAACAACATTCAGCTATGTTTTAGCACTGTATTTCTATTGCAGTTTTGAAACAGTTTGAATATTATAGCCTTCTTAGTACGTGACGAAGATAAGTTTTCACATCTTAGAATAAACATTTACGCTTTTAGAAGTTTTAAGTGCCGCTTAACTATAAAGCATGGCATTTATGTAGACAGAAACCAGCATAAACTGGAAAAAAAACAAGGAGGGTTTGTCCCATAAACAGCACACAAGGCAAAGTGAAGCGGGCATGATGATGCCAGCTCCATGCCTGTCTGAAATACTTGCTACCCTTAACCCACAAACTCTTTGAAATGGCTTTAACAGCAAACTGTCATTAACCGAACAAAACGAGATGTATTACCAACCTACCAAGGATACTTAACTACATTTGCGTCATGAGCTTCGGCTTAGTGGTATGTTTATAAAGTGAAACAGCTACCTTTCTGCAGAAAAAAAATAATAAAAAAGCTAATAAGAATTATTTATCTGTATTTAAATTGATATAACACAATCATAAGATTCTGACAATCTCGATCACGTGTTTAACATATCAACAATTCGAAAAAAAAAAGTTTTTTGTTAATTTGAGAAAGTGACAAACTGATGTTGTAAAGATTAATGGTCTTAAGATTTGTATTAATTCAACCGATACAAGGATTGACAGTTATATTACTGACTATTGATTTCAGTAAAAAATGAACAATAATTTATTATAGTAGACTGAACACCTCTCTCTCTCTCTCTCTCTCTCTCTCTCTCCTCTCTCCTCTCTCTCTCTCTCTCTCTCTCTCTCTCCTCTCTCCTCTCTCTCTCCTCTCTCTCTCTCTCTCTCCTCTCTCTCTCTCATCTCTCTCTCCATCTCTCTCTCCCCTCTCTCCTCTCTCTCTCTCTCTCCTGCGCTAGACGCAGACGCAGACGCAGACGCAGATGATTTATTCAAATAGGCCTTAGCCCCTTATGAAGGGGAATGTGAACAATACAATTCATGATATCATGAATAGTTAAATGTCATTTAGTCAATAAATTGTACATTACTTCACGAAGTGACTATTTCTCTAAGCTTGAAAGCCTTGTACAAAAATAAAGAAAAGTTCTACATAACTTCAGGGTTTGTACAAGACATCAATAAATTCAATTTAAACAAGCATGGTTTCCTATAATATTTTGGTGGAATAAGTTTCACTCTAAGCTCATGTAATTGTTGGCAACAAAGAACAAAGTGGACTTCATCTTCTTGTGACACATTGCATAACGGACATAACAAATCATGATCATTATGGGTTCTATATCTTAAATGATGGACATTCAAATCAGATACACCTAGTCTGAATTTTGCTGTGATATGTTTCAATTGTCGATTCATATCATGTTGTAAATAACATTTTAAATCATGACCATTACAGTAAGTTCTATAAAATTCAAACCTTTGGCTAGTATCAATGTGATGGCTCCAGTTTTGCCACCTGCAGTCAATCAATCGTTGACGGAACACTTTAATGAATACACAAGCATCACCCACACCTTGATTCAACCAGACATCTCCAAAACCATTTTCATTTAAACAGATACGAACACCTGATACCCAGTTTGTCTTTCCTCTTACATCTAAATCATACAACATTTTATACGCCTTATGTGGTAGTCTCAGATCTTCCATTTGTATCAACTTAATCCAATAGCGAATACAGTTAACTGCAGAGTTTATATACAAGGGATATCTGTTAGTTTCACCATAAATTATATCATTGGGTGTTCGTCTATCAACGCCTAAATA
>CM060328.1:6049742-6052242 GCA_030674155.1 Stramonita haemastoma | reverse complement strand
ATGTTGGTGAAATGTTTTCCTCTGCTGTTTTTTTTATACTTTTTTTTTAGATAGATGTCTTGATGAAAAAAAGCAAATCGATGCTTACTCAATGTACCATCTGAAAATAAAATTGTGACTTGACTTGACTTGACTTGACTTGACTTCTCTCTCTCTCTCTCTCTCTCTCCCCTCTCTCCTCTCTCTCTCCTTCTCCTCTCTCTCTCTCTCTCTCTCTCATCTCTCTCTCTCTCTCTCACACACACACACACACACACACACAACACACACACACACACACAAGTATTGTATTTCAACAAGTAACGTCGCTGTTTCCCTTGACCCCTACCCCCTACCCCCCACCCCCGACCCAACCCCCTCTATCATTTTTATCCATCCTCTGTCCACTAGCCTAGTCTGGTGGCTCGGAAGCTGGTAGGTAGGCCTACTAAACATTGTATTGTGTGGACTGGCAGCCTAGTTCTCTATCGACTAGGCTACCTCAGGCCGGGGCAGTAAAACATCCATCATACTTACACAGGCTTCGTGGCAGCTTCTCTCTGTACTGCCTGTTATGTCACAACAGTATTATTTTGTTATGGGGCCGTGTTGTTTCGCTTTGTTTTGTTTTGTTTTGGGAGGGTCTTTTGTTTTGTTTATCACACAGGCTGGATGACAAATGTTGTCTGTGGCTACACAGCCTTTATTATGAATATGTGTCGTTTTATTTTTATTGTTTTATTGTTGTTGGTGTTGTTGTTTTACACAGGCTGGATGACAAATGTTGTCTGTGGCTTCACAGCCTTTATTATGAAGCTGTGTTGTTTTGTTTTGTTTTGAATGTTTTGTTGTTGCTGTTTTTACACATCCTGGAGGACAGCTCTTGTCTGTGATAGACAACACAGTAACGCCTTTATTATAGGAGCTGTATTATATAATGCCACCCGACACATACATACACACACACATACAGTCTCTCTCTCTCTCTCTCTCCTCTCTCTCTCTCTCTCTCTCTCTCTCTCTCTCTCTCTCTCTCTCTCTCTCTCTCATTCTCTGGTTTGCGAATATGCATTTTCAGGAGCACAGTTTTGGGTACATGCCAAGGTGTATAATTATGGTAATTTCCTATGAACGATTACGTATAGTTATATTTCATTTTCTTCACTTTTTTTCTCATCTATGAATCGTACTTCTTACGAAATATTGTAACTCCAGCTAAACTCCACGCAGAGGCAGAGGGGAAGCAAGCCTGACAACACAATGGTACGTAGGCTAGCTAACGGAAAAGACACCTCGGCAGGCTTCGCTGTTGGGGGTATAGGCGGAACAGCCACACTTATCTCCTCGATCTTCCCTCCCTTTAATTGGTCCCCAGTGGCCTCCCCATGACGATTGTTTCCCTTGCACTGCCAGCCGCTGCAGGATTGGCATCTGAACATGTTGAGATAGAAGCTATATAATATGTTAGCAAAGGGGGCAGGATTACTGGCGCACTGTTGGCTAATATCTATCTCAGCTTGACCACATGCAACTAGAAAACAGGGTCTGTTAACTTGTTATGCCTGTCTAAGTACCTGTAGAAATTGGGGTTAAAATTCATCTGCCTAGAGAGTTAGTTTCCTTTTTCTCTCTCTCTTACCCCCACCCCGCACCCCAACCCCTAGGTTTTTGTTTTGGTGTTGTTTTTTTCTTCTTCTTTTTAAGAAATCATACATTTTCTAAGGAGAGTTTCTAAAGAACGACGATGGGGGTGAGTGTTAAAACGAAGACAACAATAATTATCAATGATAACCAAAATAACTCATAAGCCTAAGTGCTTCACTGTGTAAAAACAAAATAAGAATCAGAGAGAGAGAGAGAGAGAGAGAGAGAGAGAGAGAGAGAGAGAGAGAGAGAGAGAGAGAGAGAGAGAACGGACGGACGGACGGACAGACAGACAGAGAGACAGAGAGACAGAGAGACAGAGAGAGAGACATATAGAGACAGAGACAGAGAATCCCCTTGAAAAGCTCTTCACAAAGACCTGGGCTAACAAGCTCTCTGAGAGCGGCTTGTCATACAGGTGCCTGAAGCACACACACACACACACACACACACACACACACACACACACACACACACACACACACACACACACACACACACAACGCACGCATGCACGCACGCACACACACGGACGCACGCACGCACGCACACACGCACGTGCACACGCGCTTACGCTACTAATGAGGCATGAGGATGCATGCTTGAGAATATGTGTATGCACACGCGCACATGTGCCCCTCGTGTGTCTGTGTATGTGTTTTCTTTGTCACCCTTTTCGCTCCCTCACGCCTCTCTCTCTCTCTCTCTCTCTCCTCTCTCTCTCTCTCTCTCTCTCTCTCTCTCTCTCTCTCCTCTCTCTCCTCTCTCTCTCACTCTCTCTCTCTCTCTCTCTCTCTCTCTCTCTCTCTCTCATCTCTCTCTCTCTCTCTCTCTCTCTCTCTCTCTCTCCTTCTTTCTGTCTCTGTCTCTGTCTGTC
>CM060328.1:6035861-6038361 GCA_030674155.1 Stramonita haemastoma | reverse complement strand
TATTGCATTGTATTGCATTGCAATGCATTGCATTATACTGTATTGCAATCATTGCATCGCATTGCCTCTGGCTGATGATGAGTGCATGGAGCTGTATTAAATTGCATTGAAATCCACTGCATTGCATTGCACAATCTTACCGGGCATAACTTTTCCTTTGCTCCATGAAATTTCTTTATATAAATCTATGAAATCTAGTCTATGGTAGTTATTGTCGGCACAATGGAGAACCACGCGTACTTACTTATTCCTCAATCAGCTATCTTCATGCACTATATATATATTTTAATCTGTAAGAATGGTTGCCTTTTATAGAGAATATTACCTAAGAAATGATTATTGCCCTAGGCTCTTTAACCTGTGCTTAATATTTTATTTTTCTGTTCACCCCCTAACTTGTGTGTGTGTGTTGTGTGTGTGTTGTGTGTGTGTGTGCGTGCGTGCGTGCGTGCGTGCGTGCGTGCGTGCGTGCGTGCGTGTGCGTGCGTGCGTGTGTGTGGTGTGTCTGTGTGTGTGTGTGTGTGTGTTGTGTGTGTGTGTGTGTGTAGGTGGTGTGGAAGAAGGTTCACGAGGCCAACCCCATCACTATCGGGGAATTCCTGTACGCTCCGGATCCCAGCTATGAGGTTCTGCGTCCCAAGTTGCACGAGAGCCCAGAATGGAACCTGCGCATCAAAGACGTGCAACCCATCCACGCCGGCACTTACGAGTGCCAGGTCTCCACCAAAGATGACATCACCAGAAACGTCACCCTCACCGTCATTGGTATGACGTCAGCCTGTCTTGTGATGCTGTCAGCTCGTTTTGTCTAATGTTATTTTTATTTTATTTTGGTTTTTTGTAATGAATGGATTTTTTTCTTTTATCCTTGCTTGTTAGAGCCCTTTTGGTTGATTTTAATTTTTATATAGTACTGGAAATAAAATCAGAAAATAAAACTGCTGATTTAAGAGTTAGCTAGACAAAAATACAAAAGAATCAGAAGTATAACTAAACGTGTAAGAAAAAAATCATTATTGGGTTTATGGTAATATGTGTTGTTTGAACTCTTCCTATATAATAATAAGGCTAAAGAATAGAATGGTATCATCAAAGTTCAAGAAAAAGAAAGAAGGACAGAAAAAAAGAAACAAAATAATAAGAAAACAATCAAGGAAGCAATGTTTGTTTTCTTTCTTTCTTTTAAGAAAACACCATCAGTCTTTCCAGTAATGGTTTTTTGTTTTTCTTTTTGTTTCTGCCTTTTCCTCTGTTGAACGAAGTTGCCTGTTAGGTTTCTCTCTGACTGTGTTGAATTAGACGTCTGGTGATTGATTGTTCTCCATCTGTGTGCATGGTTACAGTTAGATATTACTGCATGACGTAGTAGTGACACCATTTCCTTCCTGACGTCATTCTCTTGTCATACACATTTTTTAGGGGTGATCATTGATGATGTAATACTCATGCTCAGGACAGAAAGCTTTGACTATTAGTATATATTTGTTATTGTTGTTTTTAGCAGATAAAAAGTTCAAGTGATATAAGATAACTATGATAGACTTTTTTTTTTCAATCAGTTTGTTGGCTAAAAGAAAAGTTTGTGCTTAAAAGGTAAGGGGTGTGTGTGTGTGTGTGTGTGTGTGTGTGTGTGTGTGTGTGTGTGTGTGTGTGTGTGTGTGTGTGTGTGTGTGTGAGAGAGAGAGAGAGAGAGAGAGAGAGAGAGAGAGAGAGAGAGAGAGAAAATGCGCATAAAAGAGTGTTTGTTTGCTTTGCGAGCGTGTGTATATTTTGGTGTTGTTAGATAAGTTTTTCTTCCATGGAAAGTACTATTTTTTGTTATTTTTTTGTGCCTAAGATCTTAACGCACCAAAATAATTAAGCGTTTCAGCTAAGGCAAGTAATGGTTTGTTTTTGTGTAGTCATTATTTTGTCTTTTGTCATTATGATAGCAAATATTGCAGGTAGTAGTTTTACCATGTTGTCCCTGAACACATTTGAGATGTGTTATATTACACTAAAGTTACATTTTTGGTGACTATTCGAATCTGCTCCACACGCGCTATAAATGCCATGGTTTCCTTTTTTGTTTTTTATTCTTGTATTCTTGTTTTTATTTTGAGGATAATGAAATAAGCACTCGTGTGCCTTTTTTCTTGCATCTAATCCCCGTGTGTATGCAGTTTTGTCAGTTTAATTATCTTATTGGTTATCTCCACTTTCAGGATATCATTGGAGTTTAACAGATTGATGCACTGTACACTCCCTTTCATACCGTGCCCAGGCTGTTAACCAGGCCCGGAATAAACAGTCACCTGCAGTGGTTTCCAAATGAAACGTTCTGTGCTGTTGTACCAGCACAGTAAGTGCATGGCTTGCATTGTCTTTCAGCATATGCTAAACTCTCTCTCAGTTTTTCCGTTCTCTCCATTGGTGATGAACTGTTCAGCTGGTGTTGACAGCTAGCCTAGCGGCTAGTACTGCTGAAGACAGGGACAGCTGAAGGCGGGAGGTTCAAATC
>CM060328.1:6030861-6033361 GCA_030674155.1 Stramonita haemastoma | reverse complement strand
AACCCACCCACCCCCCACCCACCCCCACCCACCCCCACCCCAAAACCTGGCCATTAAATTTGATCTTTACAAACTGACAGTGTTTCTTAAGACGATAACCAAACCAACCATCAAAGGAGCTGGGTGTTTTATTATTAGTTTTTATATTATTTGCAAACCGGTAATAATTGGCTACATTTTGTCAAACGGTTTGGATATGCAGCTGCTTCTGAAGTTCCAATCTCACAAAAAACAGTAGGATTTTTTTTTTTGTAGATTATAAACTGAGATTAGATAGCAACTCTTGGTATCACTTTTAAATAAGCTCTGCCTGTGATCTTAAGAGTTTAGATTTGTTTTTTAATACCGGGTGGAAAATCTCATTATCGAAAGTTTTACTGATGCTGCTGTACATAGTTTTGTTTGACCTACGCAATACATATTTCACCATTATGTTCTGTGATTATCCAGAAGCTAGTTTTTACTCTCCTCCAAGTTTCTTCCCTGTTTGATTTAACTTCAGTTTTACTTTTTGTTTTGTTTTTTTGTTGTAGATTTTTTTTTTTAAATTAAAACTTGTAATTAATGCGTTCTTTGATTCTTTAACATTTAACGTCGAGGTCTTTTTCAATCTTAAAATCGTGTAAAAAAAAACCTTGTAATTAATATTTTCTTAGATTTCTTAGCACCTAACTAGAAGTCTGTTTTATATTAAATTTGCGTAAAACAAACAGATAATGGGTATTCTTTGGTTTCTGATATGTAACGAGAAAGTTTAATCTTACATTGTTTCATAGTGAAAGACCAAAGTGTAGCAATAGTTTTTAGGGACTTCAGGGAAGAAATGAAACTGTTATACTTCCACAAAATATTGGTCAGGTAATCGTGTAAGGACTTGTTGTATATATGTTCTTAGATTTATAGCACGTAACCAGAAGTCCTTTTTTTAAATCTTAAATTGCGTAAAAAAACAGGTGATGAGTATTCTTTGATGTCTAATATGTAATGAGAAAGTTTAATCTTCCATTGTTTCAAAGTGAAAGAACAAAATGTAGCAATAGTTGATAAGTGGTTAGGGACTTCACGGAAGAATGAAACTGTTATACCTCCACAAAATATTCAGCAAGTGGAAGCTGATTTTCGAACGGAATGATGTAATATCCGGTTATGAAAGTGCAAAGTACTTCAACCTGAAAGCTCCCCAATCTCCTATTTGGCTTTGATGCAACAGTGTGTGACAGCAGTAATGGGTGTTTCTCTGTCCCCGTATACACACCTGTATGCTATACATGATGCAGCTATACCAGTCAGTGTAATTTTGTAGCACAATCATGATTATCATTTAGCAACTTGTGTTACTAACCAACCTTTTTACACATTATATTACACTATCAGTCAACCTTGTAATGTAGCACAGTATCTTCCAGCAACTTGTGTCACATGTCCTCTAGCAACTTGTGTCACATATCTTCTAGCAACTTGTGTCATATCTTATCGCAACTGGTGTCATATATCTTATATTAATTTGTGTCACATATCTTATCGCAACTGTTGTCATATCTTATCGCAACTGTTGTCACATATCTTATCGCAACTGTTGTCACATATCTTATCGCAACTTGTGTCACATATCATATCGCAACTTGTGTCACATATCTTGTAGCAACTTGTCTCACATATCTTATCTATTGCAACTTGTGCCACATATCTTAACGTAACTGGTGTCACATATCTTATATTGAATTGTGTCATATATCCTATCGCAACTGGTGTCACTATCCAACTTTTGTCTGTTATGCATCATACTACATTATCACTCAACCTAATAATGTAGCTCATAACTTGCAGCAACCTGTGTCACTAACCATCCTTAATATGCTTTATACTTTATAGAGCACTACAAGTCAACCTGATTTTATTGTAGCTCAATTATATCGTGTAGCAACGTGTGTTACTAACCAGCCTTGTCTGTGTGTTAATCATTATAGCACTAACGGTCAGCCTAATAATGTAGCACCTGTAGTATATCAACTTGTGTCACTAACGGATCTTTGTGTTATTTATTATACAGCACAACCAGTCAATCTGATTTCAGTGTACCCAAGTCATATTAGCATCTATCGAATAGCAACTTGTGTCACTAACCATCCTTGTACAGTAGCAATACTAGTCAGCCTAATGTTGTGTCACATATATGTCTTATTGCAACTTGTGTTACATATATTATAACAACTAGTGTCACTAGCTAACCTTGTCTGTGTGGTATACATGATACGTCACTACCAGTCTGTCTGATATTGTGGCACATATCTTGTAACAATTGGTGTCACTAACCAACTCTCTGTGTGTGTATGATAATTATACAGTATACAACACTACCATTCAACCTAATATTATAGCCCATAATTATATGACTGCAACCCGTGTTACGAGCCAACTGTGTGTGTGCGTGCGTGCGTGCGTATTGTGTGTGTGTGTGTGTGTGTGTGTGTGTGCGTGCGTGTGTGTGTACGCACACACG
>CM060328.1:5993361-5998361 GCA_030674155.1 Stramonita haemastoma | reverse complement strand
TCCAAAACACACACACACACACACACACACACACACACACACGAAGCGATCATTTCACAATTACATTCTCATTTGAGGACCTTTCAGCATCAGATCTACCACATATTGATGATAAAATCCCTCTAACTGGAGATCTATTCATTCGTTTCTCCAAGCTATTGAGACAATGATACCACTTATTATAGACCAAACATAACCTTCTTCTCCCTCCCAACTTAACCACAAGCTCCTCCCCTCCCTGTCCTACCCCTCCCCCCACCTCTGTCCTAACCTCCCCCTCCCTGTCCTACCTACCTCCCCCCTACCTCCTCCCCTCCCCCCCTACCTCCCCCCCCTACCTCCCCCCTACCTCCCCCCCTACCTCTCCCCCTGTCCTACCTCCCCCCCTCCCCGTCTTACCTCCCCCCTCCCCGTCTTACCTCCCCTCCCCTCCCCGTCTTACCTCCCCTCCCCTCCCTATCCTACCTCCCCTCCCCTCCCTATCCTACCTCCCCTCCCCTCCCTATCCTACCTCCCCTCCCCGTCCTACCTCCCCCTGTCCTATCTTCCCCCTCCTATCTCTTCTCCCCCTGTCCTATCTACCCCCCCTCCTCCACCAGACACAAACACAGGAAGATAGACAACACATCTCCTCCAAAGCTCAGAGGATTAGAAGTTAGGGAGAGATCCCTGTAGAGATCTGCCATTCCAAATTCAGCTCAAGTTACTGGTTATCAAACAAACAGTTCCTAAATTTGAAGGTGTTTTCCTTTATTAGTTTGAAAATGAAAAAAAGATATATATTTACAATCATTTACTTCATCTTGTACTTGTTCAAGACAGGTAAACAGCAATTCCTACAAATTCATATAAAAGTTGTTGCTTCTTTTACATGATTTGTCAACTTTTATCTGGACTACTAAGCAACATTAAAAAATTTAAAGGGATTGAATTATTTAAGATAGTCTTTTCAAAGGTTTTCATCACAGTTATCTTCCTTTTTATTTTTTGAAGTTACTCAGAAGTACAGAGGAAAATCTGTATCTAATGTAAATGAAGCAGCATTTTTTAAATATAAAATTGTAGACTGTGCTGTTTACCTGTTTGAAACAAGTACATGGTGATGAGAAATGTTTAAAAAAAAATTTTTTTTCAATTTCTGATCAGACATGGGAAAATAACCTGTAAAGTGTTGAATTGTTAGTGTAATAATATGTTGCAAAACTATGAAGGCAACAACTTAAGCTATGAATTAGGAATGGCAGATCTCTTCGGGGATCGCCCCCTAACTTCTAATCCTCTGAGCTTTGGAGGAGATGTGTTGTCTATCTTCCCATGTTTGTGCTTTTATTTTTCTATTTGTTGGAGAGGAGGGAGATAGGCAGGGGGATGGGGATGATAAGGAGGTGGAGGAAATGGGATAGGCAGGGGGAGGAGCAAGGATGGAGAGGGGGGGGGGGAGGAGAGAGGTGGGGGAAGAGGGATGGAGAGGGGGATAGGCAGGGGGAGGAGCAAGGATGGAGAGGGGGATAGGTAGGGGGGGGGAGGAGAGAGGTGGGGGAAGAGGGAGGAGGATAGGTAGGGAAAAGAGGGGGGGGGGGTGGGATGGGGGGAGGGGGATAGTTAGGGGGGGGAGATGATGTGGGGGAGAGGAGGGGGATAGGTAGGGGGGGAGGATGAGGGGGATAGGTAGGGGGGGGGGAGAGGAGCAAGGGGGAGGGGGATAGGGGGATAGGGGTGGTTAGGTAGGAAGGGGGATAGGGAGGATTTAAAGTATCAAAATTGCCCATTTCCAGGAGTCTTGCATAACTATACTGTTCACTATACCTCCCAGGGGGCACAAATTCATTGTTTCCCTTGCTGATTATTGTTCACTGTGATAGTAGGTATCTGTATACAAACTGGCTTGCTGTCACTCTTCATGTCAGAATTTAATCCTTGGCGGCTGTGCTAATAAGTTTTTGTCAAATTTTGTGTCAATGCTCATTCTAGCAGCTGCGTTTTCTATCCCCAAACGCAAAATCAGGAAGAATGGAAAACTATCAGGCAATAAATGGTGGACTAAAGAATGTGTGGATGCAGTAAGCTATAAAAAGGAACAGTATAAAATGTGGTTAAAAAACCAATCAGAAGAAAACTTTATTTATATAAAATATGCCAAATGTCATTGTAAGAAAATAATTGCTCAGGCGAAAAACAAGTATTGGACAGAATTCTGTATTAATGAAGTTTCAGAATCCACGGACATGCATAAAGTTTGGGAAAAAAGTTTCTGAAATGAAAAACGCATCAGAATAATCGAAACAAAATTATTGTCATCAGTATCAACAACCTTTTTTCTCACTTATGCTATGGTTAGCCTGCAAAAAACGATACCACAAGGAGGAAGAAAAAGAGGCAAACCAAGGAAGAGATGGGAGGATAATATCAGCGATTTGACAGGGCTGGAACTCAACAAAACTTTGACAAAAGACACAACAGAGAGAGGAATATAGGGAACTGGTTGTCAAGTCTTCAGGGGTACTCCTACGGTCGCCAGACTAAGAGAGAGAGGGAGAGGGAGAGGGAGAGAATGAGAGAGAGAGAGAGAGAGAGAGAGAGAGAGAGAGAGAGAGAGAGAGAGAGAGAGAGAGAGAGAGGAGAGAGAGAGAGAGAGATGGTTAGCTAAATCCTGTCATCAAACAATGGCTATGTGTTGTAAATAATCATTATTCCCTTTCGTGAATGTGGAGCCATCCTTCTCTGTCAAACTCCTAGTTCTGACCATAACAGTGATTTTTTTTCTTCTTCTTTTTATGACACCATTTTTGGATATGACTGTGCACTGTAAGGTCTACTACTCCCTGTATCCTGGTATTGTATGGTGTCCTGACCCCATCTTTCATACCATCCCCACCATCCCTCCCTTCCTCCTTTTCTCTGTTTTTCCTTTCACTCCTGTCTTCCATTTGACCTGTCATTTTTACTGGATAGAAGTGAATACCTGTGCTGTCAAGTTCTGTGGTCAAAACAAGGTCTGTGGTCCGTTGTGCTGAGGATGTGGTTGGTTATTGCAGTTTTTTCAGTGTGGTGCACGAGGGTTTGTAAGTCCTCTCCCCTTTCACCCCCCCTCCCCTGTTTTTGCCAACCACAATTGTCACGACCGTTATTATTTCCAGGTCTATAACATTTGTTGTTGGAAACATAGAGAGAGAGAGAGAGAGAGAGAGAGAGAGAGAGAGAGAGAGAGAGAGAGAGAGAGAGAGAGAGAGAGAGAGAGAGACTCAAGACTCAAGACTCAAGAATTTAATTGTATAGGCCATACAACCCGTTACAATTCCATGGGTAATCAGGTGTGAATGAATGCGTTATTGTGGTATACACATTTTGAATGAAACATTATCAGTGACACCAAGAAAACATTGAATTTCAAAATGATATTAGCAGCGTTTGTCGGCATGACACCTAACAAGATCTTGGACCCACTTGCTGTCTTGCATTTAACTTTAAAATAATGTTAGCAGAGAATACATACTACATAACACCATACATACGTCCAACATACAGATAGTACATACTATACGTTTATAGAATACATTTCTGTCATAAGTCACTTAGAACATTGCAATGAAAATATAGTTTTGTTTCGACAGCATTGTGGCAAATGAACGCTGATGATCATACCATCCCAAATAAGAATTCAAACAAAATGTCGCCAATGTTTTGTTAGGTACCAAGTTAAAGTACATTTCCATAATACATCATGACACAATGGGCATGTGTTTTGAATCAATAGGTTCTTAGAGTACATATAGGTGAGGCTGAAATGAGAGAAGATGAAAATGGAAAATAACATACATCACAGTTTTCAGTAAGAGAGGTAAATGTAGTGGAATCACTTTTGTCACCTTCAGTAGAGCTATTAAGTATATGTACAGATCAAAACTACCACAACCATCCCAAAATTTCCTACAACCGTTTAAATTGTAATATTGCAACCTCGAAGTAGAATAGGTGGATCTGCAATGAATTGTGTTACACAGTAAGGGTTTCATCTAGCTCAAAGAAAAAAGAATCTCCATCAGAACACAACGGCTGTTTGCTTGCTATTCCTGCATTTAGGTAGCATCATCATTACGTTCAACAATACTGAATTAAGCACACAACACTCAAACATTGGATACCCTATTTGAAATCACTGTTACCATACGATAGACTGTCACTTTGATTAGATATAATAAAAATTGTAACTATTTCTGAAAAGAACAAGTTTGTAAGTTAAAGTATGTTCATGTTTTGATAGGCTGTTGAGATGTCTTTGGATAAATGCATTAACTCATGAAATGCACACATTCCTCTCTTTCAAGAACGATTGTTCCTCTACTATTTCTTCCATGTTTTGAAATTGTCTCTGCTGTTGAATGGAAATGCATGATCTATTAAAAGAGAATGCGCTTGAAAAAAGAATCTTTTATAAAGGTTTCAAACAAACAGGATCCCTTCCACTGCCTAGACTAGTGTGTGTACACTGGTGTGAGTGAAAGTTGTACTGTTCCAGTTTTTCTTGGGGTCATGATTTTGACGTCATTCCTTTTTCTTTGAGACGCTGGGCTTTGAAGTATGCTTCTGGATTCTTTGCTGAGCAGTTGTCCAGTTTGAAGGTAGTCTTGCCTGCGTTCTACGTGTCCGTCTGTCTGAAGCGGCTTGTTGTGGTATGTTGTCACTTACAGTCCCTGCAGAGGTGCGTTGATTGCTTCCAGTGTTCGGTACAGGTGGACTGCTCGCAATCTGTTGCCGTTGACCTGGGGATTCCCCGGAATGCTGCTCTGCATTTTGCGGTGTGACCGTACCCGATTCTGTCGCATGCACGTTTCTGTCTTTGTTAGTTTTTCTTGAGCTCGCCGGGGAGGGATGGGGGTTTGCCAGCATTCCCTGTGTGGAGGGGGGAAGGGAGGAAATTGCTGTCGCTGCCAATGGTATACTGTCTTTCTGTTCTTGCAAAGCATGTTTCTCATCCGATGTCACATCTTTCTCACTTTCTT
>CM060328.1:5983361-5988361 GCA_030674155.1 Stramonita haemastoma | reverse complement strand
CCTTCTTCCTTCTCTTTCTTCCTTCCTTCCTTTCTTCTTCTTCTTCTTCTTCTTCTTCTTCTTTCTTCTTCTTCTTCTTCTTCTTCTTTCTTCTTCTTCTTCTTCTTCTTCTTCTTCTTCTTCTTCTTTCTTCTTCTTCTTCTTTCTTCTTCTTCTTCTTCTTCTTCTTCTTCTTCTTCTTCTTCTTCTTCTTCTTCTTCTTCTTCTTCTTTTTGTGTATTGTTTATCTTTACTGCTGCATTTTTTTCACTTCTGCCTACTTAAAAAAAATTCCTCTGCACATTCCTCGTTCATTTTTTGCTCTTTTCACCATATCTACTGCATTTAGTGGAAGTTTTTCCCCACTTTCAAATTGATAATCGCACTGTCTAAAAACATTTTGCAACTGGGAAAAGGAGTGAAAGAAAGTAAATATGTAATTGAGTAGAGGAAGAGAGGAGAGAGAGAGAAGAGAGAGAGAGAGAGAGAGAGAGAGAGAGAGAGAGGAGAGAGAGAGGAGAGAGAGAGAGTTTTATTTCATGAGAGAGAGATGTAATAAGCACTCGTGTGCTTTTTTACATCCAGTCCAGGAAGAGGAGAGAGGAGAGAGGAGGAGAGAGAGAGATGAGAGAAGAGAGAGAGAGAGAGAGAGAGAGAGAGGAGAGAGAGGAGAGGAGAGAGAGAGAGAGAGAGAGAGAGAGAGAGAGAGAGAGAGAGAGAAGAAGAAGAGAAGACAGACAGACAGACAGACAACAGACAGACGAAGAAGAGAGAGAGAGAGAGAGACAGAAGACAGACAGACAGACAGACAGACAGACAGACAGACAGAAGACAGCAGACAGAGGCAGAGCAGAGCCAGACAGACAGACAGACAGAAAGACAGACAGACAGATTTTGCTAAAAAGTACACTGTAGCTCACTGCATTACTGTACTTACAAAGGACAGTTCCTTTTTTCCATCTTCTTCCTCTCGTCTTTCTATTCCTCTCCTTTTTTCTCTTCTTTCTCCTCCCTGCTGTTATTCGCAGACAGACCGACAGACAGAAAGACAGGCAAACAGACACAATGGTCAAACATATGAACACAGGCAAACCAAAGCAGTAGGGGAAGGGGTGTGGGTGGGTGTGGGGTGGGGTGGGGTGGGGGGCAGAATCAGAGAGATGGAGATTGAATAAAAACATACATACACGAGCAGACAAACTGACAGACAGACAACAGACAGACAGAAGAGACGAGACAGACAGACAAAGACATACAGACAGACAAACTGATGACAGACAAAGACAGACAGACAGACAGACAGACAGACAATGAGATGTACAGAGACAGAAAAAGAGATACTGAGGCAGACCGACAAATAGGTTTAAAAAAAAAAAAAAAAACAATCAGATGGAAAAGATCCAGTACCACCAATACAGACAAACAGGCAGGAACCAAGAGAAAAACGACGAAACAAAAAAGAGAGACACGTACAAGCAAATATGTAATGGAAACAGACAAACAAACAAACAGACAAGGCAGTCAGACAGACAGACAGACAGACAGACAGACAGACAGACAGGACAGCAGGCAGTCAGCAGGCAGGCAGACAGACAGACAGACAGCAGGAGGCAGGCCGGACAGGCAAAGAAGAAACAGTCGACAGACAAACAGATAAAACAGACAGACAGACAGCAGCAAACGAAGACAGGCAGACGACAGAAAACAGACAAACAGAAAACAGACAGACAGACAGGAAAGGAGGCATTCTTGAGCCCTTGGAGGGAAAAATAAAATAAAAGGAAGAAGGCAGGGTAAGAGGTGACGTGTGTAGGTGAACCCTATTCCTTTAACGTTGTTGACATTAGCAGTGCAAACAGCCATCGCTTTCTAACGCTTACCGTGCTCGCTCTTCGCGCTTCCGTTTCCGGTGCATGCGCAGAAATCGTCTTCCGGCTCAATCTCCCGTTTCTCTTTCCGTGTTTTCACGCCTTTCTCTCTGTGTGTCTGTGTTTCTGTTTGTGTTTCTGTCTGTCTGTCTGTCTGTCTGTCCTGTCTCTGTCTCTGTCTCTGTCTGTCTCTGTCTCTGTCTGTCTGTCTTCTGTCTCTGTCTTCTCTCTTCTCTGTCTTCTTCTCTCTTCTCTCTCTCTCCTCTCTCTCTCTCTCTCTCTCTCTCTCTCTCTCTCTCTCTCTCTCTCTCTCTCTCTCTCTCCTCTTTCTCTCTGTCATTCATTTGCCTTCTTCTGCTTGTCTCTCTCGTTTCTTCTTCTGTCTCTGTCTCTGCTCTGTCTGTCTGTCTGTCTGTCTGTCTGTCTGTCTGTCTGTCTGTCTGTCTTCTCTCTCTCTCTCTCTCTCTCTCTCTCTCTCTCTCTCTCTCTCTCTC
This sequence comes from Stramonita haemastoma, assembly GCA_030674155.1. Taxonomy (NCBI): domain Eukaryota; kingdom Metazoa; phylum Mollusca; class Gastropoda; order Neogastropoda; family Muricidae; genus Stramonita; species Stramonita haemastoma. The sequence goes on along the minus strand of CM060328.1, from coordinate 5,986,020 downwards.
TCTCTCTCTCCTCTCTCTCTCTCTCCTCTCTCTCTCCTCTCTCTCTCTCTCTCTCTCTCTCTCCTCCTCCCTCTTCTCCCCTCTCTCTCTCTCTCTCTCTCTCTCTCTCTCTCTCTCTCTCTCTCTCTCTCTCTCTCTCTCTCTCTCTCTCTCTCTCTCTCTCTCTCTCTCTCTCTCTCTCTTCTCCTCTCTCTCTCTCTCTCTCTCTCTCTCTTCGTGGTAACAGAAACACATGTCATTCTGTTTTGACCAATACTGGTCTTTTCAGTTATGAAAATTAATAACCTATAGGTAAGTTATTCAACAGAAATTTAAAACAAATCTTCAAGTCAAATACACAACCCTCTCTCTTGATGAAGCTAATATTTGTTATCTGCATTTGTGCGTGCGCAAACACACACACACACACACACACACACAACAACACACCACACACACCACACACACCACACCCACCAGCACCACACACCCCCACACCACACACCACGCACCACCACACAACCACAAACAACCACAACACACACACAATCAGCAATACACACTACTACACCACGCGTGCGCGGCTCACTCACACGCGCGCGCGCGCACACACACACACACATCACACACACATACACACACAAGGCAGACAAACATAGTATTTTAGGTAGCAATAATAGTCATTGCTTACATGTATACAGACAGCAGTGGGATGCTGATGTTAACTAGCTAGTGCTTTGCTCTTACGTCTTTCGCTCAACATAGCGCTTCACAACAGGCTTTGTACACACAGCGTACTGCATGTTAGAGTATAATGCCTAAAAGCATTGGCTGAATAACCATACACACACAAACGCAGACAGACAGACAACGCAAGTACACAGGCACACACACACGCACACTCTCACTTATGCAAGCAACACCACCCCCACCCCCACCCCCACCACACACACTGGAAACATTTGTGCACATTTTCCACCTAATCATCATTAAGATACTTTCATAGAGATACCGCACGCAACAATTTACATAAAGGTAAACATCAATTGGCCACTTTGATAAGCTTTATTCACAATCATCACAAACATATCTTTATATAGAATATGCTCACAAAACTTAAATAATAAAACAAAATACAACACACACGTACGACGCACGCACGCGCACACACACATACGCACACATTTTTAACCATCTTTTAGGGCTGTTGCCAAATTGCCCAATGCATCAAAAAACAGCCATCTACCTACGTGTCCACTCTGTCTTCATTTACACTGCATTGTCATGACATAGTCAATGATCCACTGCCAAACTTTCTGCAGGCAAGCTTTCACTCTCTTGTCATACACTGCTGTCACCCTTGAGACTTTTTTTTGCTTTGTTTGTTTACTTGTTTACCCTCTGCTTGTTTCTTTGTCGTTGTGTATCAGATTTTTTTTTTATTAGCATCATAGGACGATCAAGTTTTGTTGTTAGTTTTTTTCTGGAAACTTAGGGGTCTAAGCACTAAAGTTTTAGGGGAAAAAATAACAAAACCGCCACGTTGATTAAACAAAGAACACGTCGAAAAATTGAAAAAAACAACAAAAAAGTCCCTAATTGAAGAAGCAAGCAATAACCCCCTTCAAACCACCCCCACCCCCCACCAAAACAAAAGCCAAACCCAAACACCAGCAAACATAGTTCAGAAAAACAACAAAAAACTAGAACAGAAAACAGAACAACGAAAACACAAAAAAAAAAACGAAAAAGAAAAATTAAGTTATTTTCAGCAACCTCTAAACAATAACTCTCTTCTTTTGCTTACAGCACCGTCAGAAGCTAGCTTCATGTATCTGTCTGTATACGTCTAAGTCTGTACGTGAACGTGTATATCTCTCTATGTACGTGTACGTGTATGTGTATGTGTGTGGCACAGGACCTTCTCTGTCTGTCTTTGCAGGCATCCGCCTGGACGGCAGCGAGTTTGTGGAGAAGGGCAACCCCATCATCCTGAACTGCACGGCCACAGGCATCGACTACCGCCCCAAGGGCGTGGACTGGTTCAAGGACGGCAGCAAAGTCCGCTCCGATGCTCACGTGCTCATCACCGAGTCCAGTGACGGCAATGTGCTGCACAGCACCTTGGAGATCCTGCGCAGCAACATGACGGATGCCGGAACCTACGTGTGCCGCAGCACTAAGTTCCACGTGGCCAGCAAGAAAGTGAACGTGCTCAACAGTGAGTGTAAGCGCTCCACTCAACGGTTGTCCATCGATACCCTTACCTCCGTTTTACCCCCGTTTACATTCCCTTACCTTTCCTGTACCGTCCCTTTTCCTTCCTTTACCTCCCCTTTATCTTCCCTTACCTCCCATTTTACCGTTCCCTTTATTCCTTTTTACCTTCCCTTACCTCCCCTTACCTACCCTTTACGTTCCCTGCCTTCCCTTTTCACACTTCCCTTACCTCCCTTGACCACCCATCACCCTGCCACCCTCACCCCGCTTTTTCTGTCTGCTGTTTTGTTGTTGCTTTTGTTATGTTGTTGTGTTGTTTTCTTGGGATATAGCTGCGGTAGTAGTAGTTCATGTCTGCAGAGTCTGCTTTCCATGGCACATTATGTTGGCAAACCTACTTTCCATGGCAAATCATGTTGGTAAACTTATTTTCCATGGCACATCATGTTTGCAAACCTAC
>CM060328.1:5965861-5975861 GCA_030674155.1 Stramonita haemastoma | reverse complement strand
TTCTGCTTCTGTTCTTTGTCTCTCTGTTGTCTCTTGTTTTGTCTCTGTTTCGGTCTGTTTGTCTGTCTCTGTCTCGCTTCTGTCTTTGTCGTTCTTCTGTTGTTGTTGTCTCTTGTGTCTGTCTTCTCTGCTCTGTCTGTCTGTCTCTGTCTGTCTCTGTCTTCTGTCTGTCTGTCTCTGTCTTCTGTCTTCTGTCTCTGTCTCTTCTCTCTCTCTCTCTGTCTCTCTCTCTCGTCTCTCTCTCTCTCTCTCTCTCTCTCTCTCTCTCTCTCTCTCCTCTCTCTCTCTCTCTCTCTCTCTCTCCTCTCTCTCCTCTCTCTCCCCTCCCTCCCTTATCTTTCTCTTCTGTTACAAACACACACAGTGCGTAGTGCGCAGGCGTGCTTGGTGTTGCGTTTTGTGTGTGTGTGTGTGTGTGTGTGTGTGTGTGTGTGGTGTGGTGTGTGTGGTGTGTGTGTGTGCTGTGTGGTGTGTTGTTTGTGTGTATGCGTGCATGTGTGTGTGTGTTTGTGTATGTGTGTGTGCGCATTAGAGTCTCTGTGTGTGTTTTCACTTGCTATCCGTGCATCCCTAGGTGCTATAACATGATTATTTACTGTCCCTGTAGGTCATATATAAATTTATCGTGGATTCCAATCTGAAGGAAAAAGTCAGAAGAATAGCAGTAGTTTGCCAAGATCTTCTATCCTCCTCCTCCTTTCATGTCTTTGAGCTGAGTCAGGTTTAGAGAGAGAGAGAGAGAGAGAGAGAGAGAGAGAGAGAGAGAGAGGAGAGAGAGAGAGAGAGAGAGAGAGAGAGAGACAGACAGACAGACAGACAGACAGACAGACAGACAAGACAGACAGACAGACAGACAGACAGACAGACAGACAGAGACAACAGAGAGAGAGACAGAGCAAAGACAAAGACACAGATGACAGAAGAACCAATACAGACGAGAGACAGTAGGAGAGAGAGGAGAGAGAGGAGGAGAGAGAGATGAGATAAGATGAAGAGAAGAGAGAGAGAGAGAGAGAAGAGAGAGAGAGAGAGAGAGAGATAGAGAGAAGAGAGAGAGAAACTTACATTAAAAAAAACTGCCCTAAATACATTTAACTACACCATTATTAAGTGAGTCAAGAGTGAATTCTGAGTGACCCTAGAGTATTACGCTGAGGAAAGAACAAAACAAACACAACAACACAACACAGCACCAAAGAACACAATCCCCATTACAACAATAAACTCTAAAAGGTAAAAATAAAGGTGTCCTATACCTGTGTGTCGTAGGGGAGCGAGGCATCAGAGACCTCAGTTTCTCTAGGGGCCAGCATGTTGAGGGCGGCGCCCATCTCCTCTCCCTCGCTGCTTTACCTTCCCTGACCCTGGAGAGGGCAGGTACCCATTTACAGCTGGGTGAACTGGTGGAACTGTACTGAAACCAAGGCGCGCAAACGGTCACCCATCCACTTGGTAACCACGCTCGACGCTGCTTAACCTTGGCTAAAAAAAAAAAAAATAATGATGAGAATATCCAAACATGATGACGTCATCCTTGTAACTGGACAGTCTGCGGTCTTCGCTAAGATGTTCATTCAGAAGATTTTTCCCTGGATGTGACAAAAACTTAATTTAAAAAGTACAACAGCAGCAACAACAACAACAAAAACAAAAACATCCACATTTGGTTTTAAGAATAGGCCAGCTAAGCCATATAGAAAAAAAAGCTAGTCTCAAAGCTCTCTCCACATGTGTTTGTAGTTGTTTTGCGTTGTTTTTTTTGTGTTTGCTACTTTCGCTGGTTCTTTAGTTTCTTTTTATTGGTTGGTTGGTGGTTGGTTGGTTGGCTGGTTGTGGTTGGTTGGGTGATTTATTTGGTTAGTTAAATAACAAGTTTAGTCAGGATATTTGTTGTTTTTTTTATGTTGTCATGTGTGGGTTTGTTTACTTTTTAGAATCAAAGTTTGGAAGGTTGTCTATGTAGACAGTGTTTACAGTCTGCGTTTTGTTCAACGCATACAAACCCAGATAAAAAACAACAGACTATAATCACTGTTACAAAGACAACCTCCTTAAACTCCTGGTTGCTATTGGATGGTGCTATTGCTGCTGCTGCTGCTGCTGCTGCTGCTGCTGCTGTGCTGCTGCTGCTGCTAATATATAATAATATAATAATAATAATATTAATAATAATAATATAATAATAATAACAATAATAATATAATAATAATAATAAAATAATATAATAACGCAACTACCACTATCCTTTTGTTGTTTGTGTTGTTCCCATTTCGCTAATCTGGTGTATGATTCTTTGCCAAGGCATGTCTAACGATGCTCTTTATTTGTTTGTTGCAGCCGACACAATCAACAAACGAAGAGGTAAGCAACATCATTACACATTTTTTTGTAAAACGAATGTGTTTGTGTACAGCGTTATCTTTGCTTACCTTTCTTTTTTTTTAGGTATCTGTCTTTGCTTCTGAATCTCTCTGCCTACTTTTGTATGTGTGTGTGTGTGTGTGTGTGTGTGTGTGTGTGTGTGTGTGTGTGTGTGTGTGTGTGTGTGTGTGTCGTGTGTTCTTTGAACGTCTGTCTGTCTGTCTGTCTGTCTGTCTGTCTGTCTGTCTGTCTGTCTGTCTGTCTGTCTGTCTGTCTGTCTCTCTCTCTCTCTCTCTCTCTCTCTCTCTCTCTCTCTCTCTCTCTCTCTCTCTCTCTCTCTCTCTCTCTCTCTCTCTCTCTCTCTATCCGATTTATCTTTTTTGCCTGTGTCTAACTTTGCTTTTTTTTTAAATCGCTACCTCTGTCATCGTATGTTATTCCTCTCTTGATCATTTTGCTGAATGATTTAACTTCGGAGTAAGTTGACAATCCCACACGTTTTGTTTTCATAGGGATGCGTCAAGCTGGTCAGTAGCGTCGTCAGTAGTAAGTCAATCATTAATTTGAGTTGAGAATTTGGAGGAGGGGGGGGGGGGGGTGAGTGGTCTTGACCGCTTAAAACTGGCTCTCACTGTACCTGAAAACTGCATTGTAATACCCCACTGACCCTTCAAGTGTTAGATGAAAAGTCAGGTTATTTATAAAGGGGATCTGTGCCAAAATGAAAGCAAAGTGTTTGACTTAAGATTTTTTTTTTTTAGAGATCTGGAGTTCTAATATTGGTTCCAGCAAGTGGATGAAAGTACAGGTCATTCACTGTCTTTTAAGTCACAGGTTTTGTACAGACTTGCTTGTGCTTTATTTGTCTTTGATTGTGTATCACATGAAAACAAACTTGAAGGCATATAGGTTGAACATTTTATAAAAGATAGCGGGAGTTTGAAGACAATTGAGATGAAAACAAAATGTAGAACTGATACCCGAGTGTTTGTTTCTTTCTTGTTTTGCCTTTTTTCATGTTGCACTTTCCACAGTGCAGATAAACAAGACAGTATAATTTAATGACAAGATATTGTGACTTACTGCATTGACCACACACTAATACTGACCACACACTGACTAATGATGACTATCATTGATCACACACTGACTAATGTTGACTATCATTGATCACACACTGACTAATGATGACTATCATTGATCACACACTGACTAGTGATATATTGATCACATGACTATGAGATATCATTGATCACACACTGACTAATGATGACTACATTGACCACACGACTAATGATACCACTGACCACACTGACTAATGATGACTACCACTGACCACACACTAACACTGACTAACACTGACCACACAGTGCATTTCGCTAGTCACACACTGAGTAATGATGACTAACACTGACCACACACACAGACCACACACACTAACCAACACTGAACCACACACCACCTGACTGTCCTGACCGCTGTGTGCAGAGTCGGAGAAGGACGGGAAGACGTCGGGTCAGGCAGAAGACAGGCACCAGCCGCGCTCAGGCAGCAGCAACAGGTGCCCGCCCTCCTCCTCCCCGTCCTCCCCCCTCCTCCTCCTCCTGCCCCTGCTCTCCACATGCTGGTGGCTGGCGTCGCACCTGTCCTCCTCGCCGTGTCCAGGACACTGAACAGTGAAGTGTCGCCAGCCTGTGGCGCCCTCGATCTCTGGGACATCTGCTGCGTGCTCTGTAGTGGCATCTGGCACGACAGCGAGGCTGCAGGATGGTCCAGGAAGGATCCTGTTTTGGCTCTGGGAGATAGCAGGTGTGCAAGTGGTGTGTTGTGAAATGTCAGGGATGAACAGCTTTGCTGCTTGTGGAGATCATGGATGCACATCCTTTTTAGATTGTGAGGAAGTGTAGGATGTGTAGCCGTTTGTGTTCTGGCATACAGCGAAGGTGGAGTTTCGGAACTCTGGGATGATGCTGGGTGATGATGCACAGCTTAGAGCTCTGAAGTACTGGAGTGTGAGAAGCTTCAGAGCTCTGCTCTCCTCAGAGTCTGCAGGTTGTATATAGTTTCTGTCCTCTGAAAGTGTACAGGATGCACAGATTTTTTAGTAACTCTAAGACTCGCAGATTCTTTACTCTGTGAGCTCCAGAATATTACAGACGTGGCGTTGGGCTCTGGGATAATGAACTCGGTGTGTATGTGTGTAAATTCGGCTCTGAGGTGATGGTGTTCTTTGTTGAAATACCTAAGGCACATGTTGGCGTCAGTGAGGTCATCTGTATTGTTATGTCTGGCACCTGGGCTCACAACTCATACCTGGGATGCTCAGAGATAGTGGAGCCCAAATGATGCGCTGTGTTTCGAGTCTCGTACCAGTGAAGCTTTAGGTATTGTGCGACCACCAACTTCTGCCTCATTTCACATACACCACAGACTCGCCACATCCATTGCACAGACAGATTTGACCCACTCACCCGAGCTTGGGCTGTTGGAAATATTGGATCGTTGATCACTGTATTGGCATCTGTAGCCAGCCAAGTCCACAATGCTAGCTGTGTACCAAGAGCTCAGGAACAAGGATTTGTTTCTGTTCTGAATGCAGAGGACTGAATATAGGCTTAGAGGTGTAGAGAGACAAAGTGCAATGATGAGAGCAAAGACATCAATGCCACCTTTCAGCTGAAAATCTGTGTGTGGGGATGAGAAGGAAGGAACTATTTCCAGCCACTGAGCACTGTGATATTTGTTGGTTATGAGCCCCAAAGACCAGAAATATCATGAGCTCAGGACACCGCCAGTTCTGGAAGTCTACAACACTGCAGGGATGTGGCTCAGACACTGCAGAGCACTGGAAACACTCGGTGTCTATCACAGTGTTGAAGATGTGTGAAGGTCAGCAGGCCAGGAGAAAGCATCACTGTTATTAAATCAGGAGAATCCATCTCTGTGCTTTAACTATACTGGCCGGACAGGATCTACTTTACCCACTGTTCATCTGTTTTTTTATGTTTGTTATACTTTTCAATCTTTCTATAGGCACTTGTTCAAAACGAGGGACTGGGAAACACGTTGTCAATGGATCAGTTGATGATTTGTTCAAGACTTTAGGCATCCCACAGTACAATTTGAGCAGAACACTGCATCTCCATTCTAAGACAACATGGTGTGTCAGCAAACATGACACTTTTGGTGCTGTCCACTCATGCCCAGTATATTTTGTATCATTGTCTGCTAAAGCTACACAATTGGAGCACGGTTTAGACGTAAACTGAAAGACAAGGTCTAGAAAAACTGTACATACTCTTTCTCATACCCCAGCATCCGTGGATCATCATGTCAGAACTGTAGACAACAAAATGTGCACACAAAGGCCAGTATGCAGCACTGTGTTGATTTTTTTCTCACTACTTCGGAGCTCCTATCAAAGCTGACTGTCACTGACCTACACCAAAATCATCATCATATGTAACAGCAATGATAGCTACATCTAACCTATGTTTTCCATCCTCAAGATAAACACAATCCCTCAAAGCAAGTACAGACACTTTCAGTGTAGACACATTGTACACAAACGACATGGGACGCCAGAATACCTTTTTGCACCATCCCTTTTGTTTCCCGTCAGATTCTGAGAACAGACAGAGGTTTTGCAAATGTACTTGCAAGTCCCGTCAGCGTATCCACTTCTTCATGTGTAGGGCTTCAGTCATGGTGACTTGTCTCTTCTTTGCCAATGACCTGTGAATGCTGGTTCCGCAGACACCTTCCCCAACGAACGTAGCCCCTACACATCTGATAGAAATGACAAAACCAGCTGTGAAAACCACTTTTTTGTTCGAGGACCCGATTTGTTAGACATCAATGTTAGGATTTTTGTTTTTGGTTTTGTTTTATTCAGCAAAAGCGGGTACGATGTGAAGTAATGTTCATTCCCACTGGAAGGCCCTCTATGTAGAATAGCAATGCATACACAGATTCTTCTCTCCTCCCTCACTCAGAGTAAAAAAAAAAAAAAGCTGGCTGCTCAGGCAGCACTGTAGTGTCTAGGACAAGCGATGGTGAAGTGAGTGCAGAGGAGGGAGGGGTGTGGAACTGGTCTACCCTGACTGACATCGCATCACGTGCCTTGCTGGCTGACAAAGTGAAGCTCCCAGGATGCACTGACCTCCCGCCTTGTGCAAAGCAATGGATATACACAGCACAGCGTGTGTTCTCAGAGACCTCGCGCTGCCTAAGAGGTTGTGAAATTTATAGATAGTTCATCATACTGTTTGACCTATTTATTGATAGCCTCTTCTCAGAGTAACGATGAAATTAGACAGTTCATAATACTGTTTGACCTATTTATTGATAGCCTGTTGTTGTTTTTTATAGTGATCACGAAGTTAAAGTTAGTTCATACTGTTTGACATTATTTATTGATAACCTTGGGTTTTTTTGTTTTTTTTTAATACAGTAACCATGAAGTTATTTCCAGTTCATACTGTTTGACATATTTATAAATAGACTGTTTTCATAGTAAACCATGGACTTTTTCTGTTTTGTTGGTTTTCTCCCTCATATTTACAACACAAAAACACTTTCTTCAGGGACATGGACAATTGACACATTATTATTATTATTATTATTATTCAGTCTTCAGCCCCCTTGAGTGCAAGCAGCAGTAAGAGCCAACAGCGACGCCCAGGCAACAAAAAAAACAACTACCAAGTCTAACAACGAGGTCTCAGATCCATCCAAACAGGATGGTGAAGAGCTTGAGTGACTGGATTCAAGGTGAAGACACAGCCTAGGAAACAGCTACGGTGTTTTGAATCTGTGTAGAGGAATAGTTAACGCGCAGATTTCTGTTTTTTTTTGTGACAGTGGAAGAGGTAGTGGAAGAGAAGTAGGAAACTGTCTTCTCAACTTGTCTGTCGGGTGTAATGAAGACTACTGCTGGCTCCATAGCCTGCCTCCTCAGCCTTTCCACCGTACGTTCATCTCTCTGTGTCTCTCTCTGTCTCTCTCTGTCTCTGTCTGTCTCTCTGTCTCTCTGTCTCTGTCTCTCTCTTTCTCTCTCTCTGTGTCTGTCTGTCTTCTGTCTGTCTGTCTCTGTCTGTCTGTCTGTCTGTCTCTCTGTCTCTGTCTCTGTCTCTGTCTCTGTCTCTCTCTCTCTCTGTCTCTCTCTGTCTCTCTCTGTCTCTCTCTGTCTCTGTCTCTGTCTCTGTCTCTCTCTCTCTCTCTCTCTCTCTCTCTCTCTCTCTCTCTCTCTCTCTCTCTCTCTCTCTCTCTCTCTCTCTCTCTCTCTCTCTCTCTCTTTCCTGTGAAGTTAGTTTTCGTTTTCTTTTTTCTGACTACAGCAGCTAAGATGAACTTGTGTCGAAAAAAAAAGCAGCGGGACTGCTTGCCTGTGGACAGACAGACAGACCAACCGACAGACAGACAGACAGACAGACAGACAGGTCACACAGTGATGGGCAGTGGTGGCCAGTAGGATACAAACTGACCACAGGATGGCCACACTTCTCCACACACACATACACACACACACATCTGATGCAGCTTCTGAGGATTCAGTGTGTTGGGAAGGAACTGTGTGGATTGTGACGCACATATAGAACTGGACTAAAACTGAACGTCACGCAGAAAGGTCACGCGCGTGTGGGAGAAGTCACGCAGGACATAGTGAAGTGTATGTGTATGTGGTGTATGTGTGTGTGTTTATCCACGTGACAGGGAGTCGACACAGTGCAGAAAGAGAGTCACACTCAGGAAGAGAACTACTGTGCGTAATTTGTGCGGACGTGGTTGTCTCCCTTGTGCCAGTGATTTTTTTTTTTTCAGTTTTCCATGAACAATGACCTCCCTTTTCGCGCTTTCTCAATCATTAATTTATAGTCCTTTCTCTATTTTCAGCTCTTTTTGTCCACAGTTTGTTAACATTATTTCGTGTATTTGTGCTCTTGCTTTTATTTTCAATTCTGATTTCTGTACAAAAAAAGCTGAAAAGATAAGAAACGAAGACAACATGTTCGACATACTATTTCTTTTCGTCTATGTCCTACATGGTGTAAATGCAACACAGCAGTCAGAACAAGCCAGCAAACCCATTCAGTACTGTTATGAGAAATAATAATATCATGTTTTCAGCAACGACCTCTGATTAATTTTGTATTTTTTTTCCCCTCACTGAAATCCTACCACCTCAAATCCCTCAACAATTTTCAGCAGGGAGAGCAAGTAAGCAAGAAAAGAATTGATGTGCTTGAAGTCTGGTTTGTGATGCTCGTTTTGTATGTAAGCAAAATGTTGTTTGTTTGTTTGTTTTTTCTCTCCGGCTGAAATGATTATGTATTCATACTCCATCCTATAATTATACACTCAAAAACAGGAAAAAAAGTGGATTTTTTATCAAGCGTAACAGTTATTTTTGTGATTACGTCAGCATACTGGTATTTGGGTGGTTTTTTTTTCATGACAAACACAAACGTTTTGTTCACTTAAAAGAAAAAAAAAAACCACCACCGCAAAGCTGTTTGTATTTGTTATTCGTTCTTATATATTGATTCAAATTATTGATTACTTTCAATTCAAAATCATCTTGAAAACCATCCCGCCAGGTCCTGAAATATAAGGCCAGTCATGACTTTGACGGCTGTGCATGCACATCGGTTTTTTGTGTTTTTTTTCCATTAACGAATCCTGTCTGTTTTCTGAAAACGTCTGTGCGGTGTTGACTGTACTAAGCATGATGTACATCCGTCCTGAAGGTTGTCATGTTGCCAACAATTAGCTCCTTAAATTGTCTCCGCCAGCATAGCCTCAGAACAAACCTAAGGCACCAGCGTATACTATGGACCTGACTGAAGATGAGTGCTAGTCTTTCGAGCTAACTGTCTGAACTGTACAAGTACATATGCCAAAACTTATATCTAATTCTGACTTGCGCACTATTATGACTTACACCATAAAACTTGTTGGTCTACGGTTTTTTGTTTTCTTATCTGACAGAAAAAGGAATCATGATCACATTGATTTTGTAAAAAAAAAAAGTGGGGGTGGTGGGAGTGGGAGAAGGCTTGAGGTTGGAGTGTTACTAATATAATTTAGTAGCTAAAGTACAAGATCTGACAGAAGATAAAAATCTAGGTCTGGAAAATTGTGTTCGCTAATGAAATAATTTTCCTCAGAGCACAGCAGGAGTAGGTTGGGAAAATGTGTGTTTTTATTTGATTTGATCCAAGGTCGAAAAAAAATGTCCTGTCTATTAGCGATCACATTTTCTTGAAGAATGCATTGGAGAGAGAGAGAGAGAGAGAGAGAGAGAGAGAGAGAGAGAGAGAGAGAGAGAGAGAGGAGAGAGAGAGAGAGAGAGAGTTGACCTTATTCTGTCAGTCATGCCGTGCATTATTATTATTATTATTATTATTATTATTATTATTATTATTATTATTATTATTATTATTATTATTTATTATTATAGCTGTCATTGTTCTCTTATGAAATTTGGATCATACTCTCGTCCTATTGTTCACAATATTACTTGATGTCAGTCAAGGCCAAAAACATCCCTTTAGACTGACGTTTGCTGCTTGTAGAGAAAATCTGCCACATTCGTGTTACAGATTCACCTTTTTGACTCAAACTAATCACTACTGCT
>CM060328.1:5958361-5960861 GCA_030674155.1 Stramonita haemastoma | reverse complement strand
TATCTTTTTTTTTATCATGTTTTTATTATTATTTTTTTTATTCTTTCTTTTATGTGAAGGATAATGGAGTAAGCACTCATTTGCTTTTTTTACATCCCCGTGTGTATGCAGTTTTACAAAGCTTGTCATCTGTCACTGCGTCTAAATACCTAGTCCCCTGTGCATATCCACTGAAACTATGATTCTGTTGGGGGATGGTCAAAGATGAGATTTCACTGCTTCTAAAAGTCACGTCCCCTGAATATGTCTCATGATACCATGGGTTCTGGTGCCATGTCCACGCCAGAAGAGGTATGGCTTGGACATCAGAAGCTGACCATGTGTCCAGCCGGTGGCTCCTTTTCCGCTAAGAACATACCTTTGTTTTAAGAGTCAGAGGTCAAAGTCCACGTTTTAAGGAGAGAGAGACGGTGTGTGTACTTCATCGGGTCTATCTGCTGTCTGTGTATGAAATCAAGAGAAAACCATCAGCCACTTAGACGTGTGTCAACTGGACTAGACAAGAAAGAGCCAAAGTGAATAACTGGAATAACAAGCATCAGTACTTCAGTATTCTTAATCTACAAAACAGAATAAAAAAGCTTTACTGTGTCGTGTGCTAGCATGAAAGTAATTACAGCGACACCAGTGGAGAAGATTTGTTTGTTTTTTCTTTTCGTAGTTCTATGACTGAGCTGTTATATTTAGTTTCGGGTTGTTGTTGTTTTTCCAGCGCCGTAGTAACTGCAGTTGTGTAGTGCTTATTTAGAGCCTGGTGCTTGTTGACTAGAAACTCGTGTTTTGGAACACTTAGGAAATGACTGTTTATGCTTGGGAAAAATTTCACATATTTATTGGGATGCTCTTATAAGTACAAAACTATTTTGTTTTCGTGTCAAAATCGCATGGTTTTATGTTTGGGCATTTTGGAGAATCTGTTCATTTTTTTGGTTTTGCTTTTTTTCACACTTTTCCTTTTGCAACAGCCAAATAAAGCCGATTACTTTTTAAAGCTGTGAGAAGGTTAAGATCCCGATTTGTGTCCAAGTTGTAGCCAATGACTAAGGCTTAGTTTTCTTTTGTTTTGTTATCGTATTCAGCGTTTTATATTTAGCAATTCAGTCCACCAGTTTTTCATTCAAGTTTCTGATTCAGCGTTTGTCGTTTTCAAAGGCTTGTCATGGTTGTGTGGGTACAGAGCTCCCTTATATGCGTGCAAAACTATCCCGTTAAAGCATTTTGGAGTTGTGCTTTAGTTTTTGTTACTTTTGCCAATTATTTTTTGTTACCTCGTGTATATTTTTGTCCCCACTATCTTTGAATTTGATAGCCATTGGCTGCACAACACGATGCGCATGTAAAGTACACCAGTGATTATTGCCCCACCCCCTCCCTCCCCCCTCCAAGGTCATCTCATTCAGATATCGAATGAAAGATAGCCCATGTTTTCAGCAAGCTAACATTGTTGCATTTGAAATTCAAACCCGGAGGCCACAATGGGACATGGTATTCACAACAAAGAGAAAGATAGAAATCTTCACAATCAGGAATACACTTTTTTCACATCCCAAGTTGTTGGGGTTTCTTTTTTTTGTGGGTGGGGGTGGGGATGGAGGGGATGGGAGTTCGAATTTGCTAGACTGTAATAAAAAAGAGAAGTTTTGGGGGTCTTTTTTTTAGACGAAACGTATAAATTGTGTAGTTTAAAGTTTCATTTTGTTCCCGCCTACCGCCCCAATGTGTGTGTGTGTAAATTGGTGTCTGTACTGTTGCTAGAATAATTATGATAAGCCACTATATTTAAGATACATTAGTTTTTGTGATATAATATATATCTGTGTGTGTGTGTGTGTGTGTATGTGTGTGTGTGTGTGTGTGTGTGTGTGTGTGTGTGTGTGTGTGTGTGTGTGTGTGTGTGTGTGTGTGTGTGTGTGTGTGTGTGTGTACTACACGTTGCAATCAGTATAACGTATAAACGAATCCCTTAAACGGGTCTAACTCTTTACAACACAAACATGCAAAACATAGATTATACTTCATTTTTTAAATATTTTTTTTAAAATATGCTAGAAGAACCTATTAAAACATGTTCTAAACACAAAAGGCACTTTGTTTAACTTATGTAACAGGCCATTATATAAAAAAAAGATAATATTTTCCCCCTCGTTTTCTCCCAGTCAATGGTATGATTGATTTTTATATGTATTCTTTAATTTTTGTTATTGGTGTCCTAAAACGGTTTGAGTTTTTTGATGGGGACACATCGTCCTACCCCATTATCACTGTATTTTATTTGGAAACAGTACTCATTCTTTTCAGAACGTTCTTACATTTGTCAAGGATAGTTGAACAGCACAAACGGTGTTTCTCAGAAAATTAATCCTCTTCATTGCTGAGTCTGAAGGTGTGTGACTTATTCCATTGGTGCTGCTTTTCCTCTTTCCGATTTTCGTTGTATTTTTATAATTATTCGCTGTGGATTTCATTTCTAGCTTTATTTTCGCTGTGCTTTTCATACAAT
>CM060328.1:5943361-5953361 GCA_030674155.1 Stramonita haemastoma | reverse complement strand
TTCTATGTACCATGGTCAGATGTTTGGAATAAAACTTGCTCCTCTTTGACGCTGTTTTTGTTTGTTTGTTTGTTTGTGTGTGTGTATGTGTGTGTGTTAGTGTGTGTTAGTGTGTGTGTGTGTTAGTGTGTGTGTGTGTGTGTGTGTGTTGTGTGATGTGTGTGTGTGTGTGTGTGTGTGTGTTAGTGTGTGTTGTGTTGTGTGTGTGTGTGTTGTGTGTGTGTGTGTGTGTGTGTGTGTTGTGTGTGTGTGTGTGTGTGTTGTGTCTTGTCTGACAGTCGGTCTGACTGCTTGTGATTCTTTGTCTGTCTGTCTTTCTGTCTGTCTCCTGTCTGTCTATCTGTCTGTCTGAATGTCTGTCTGTTTAACTGTGTGTCTGAATGGGGTTAAGAAAACTATACTGGGGCAGTATACTCACACAAAGCAGTATTGAACAGCTTTTTGGAGTTTTTCTATTTTTTTTGTTTTACAGTTAATGGTCGGGATGTGTGGTCTATTTATTTTTCCCGTTTCGTCTTGCTGAGCTAAACTTAGGCTGTAAACATAAAGGGCCTAATATTGTGCTTTCTTTTCCTTTGTCACATTAAAAAAAAATTCTTATAATCATTATCTTTTTCCCAGGATACTAGAATAAGCGCCCATATGTTTTATTCATGTCCAGTCCCTGTGTGTATGTGGTATCTTTAAAACAAAACCTTGAATGTTAGCAATCTGAAACGTGAATATAATGACAGTTTTTGTCCCTGAAAATGTCAATGTTGACGTCTAGGTTTAAAAGTTTACAAATACAGGGCATTGTTCAAAGCTATGCTCAAAGATTATTTTGGGGCCTAAACAGTGCGAACGAGCAAATCATACACTATTGGATTTTATTCAAAAGTGCATTTGTCTGACCATCTGAATGAGCTAAAGACATGATACAGAGTGACCAACCATAGCAACATTTTTTTCTTCATGTTGGAGGAGGTGATGTGGAAAGTTTGTAGCTCAGTGGATAGAACGAATATTACTCAACCCTGAGCCACGGATTCAACTGTCAATGGCGATTGCTCTAGTAGTAGGACGAGGCTTTCTGTTCTGGAGTTGCCGTTTGTTGCAGACTCTTACCATCTTCAAATGAGGCTTTAAAACAACTTTACGGCGTGGCCACTTGCCGAAATGATTAATGCGTTCAGATTCCCAGAACATCTTTAACCGAGAAAACAGGAGTTTGCTCACGTAAGAAAAGAATGAACACAACAACCCAGATTAAAAAACCAACCAAAACAAATCAAAACAATGACTGCACAGTCCAAATCACAACAGGAACAAACACTTACAATCTGGTGTCATGTACATACACCATGTTTGAGGTCAAACAACAAGCAGGCCATTAAGGATGACAAGAACCTTGTACTACAGTCTAACTATAGTTAAGCCTTCAACCAGTGTGACAAGAACCTTGCACTACAGTCTAACTATAGTTAAGCCTTCACCAGTGACAAGAACAATTGTACTACTAGTCTAACTACAGTCAAACCTTCGCCAGTGACAAGAACCTTGGACACTGATCGCTACAGTCAAAACTTCACCAATGATGAACCTCACAGTTGCTGATAGACAAGGAAGTGAGAAATTATGAATTTCACCACAGTAGATGGGGAGTAGAAGTAGGAGAGGCAGATCGAATATTTACTAGGTGGGAGTGGAGGGGTGGGTCTATTCCGTTGAACTAGATTCTCTCAGGCCTAAACAGGTAAACAGAAACAGCGAAGATTCATTTGAAATCTAAACTGCAAATCATCTCATAACTTGATCGATTAATAATCCATTCACATGCTTTTTTGAGATTTTAATGACATTTTCACTGATTGCAATGAACTTAGAGTTTCACGTTACATCAAAGAGGGAATTCTCTCTCCCCCTCCCTCCCCCCCCCCCCCCCCCTGCATGCACACAACACTGTAGATATCGCCCGTGTAGGTTTAAGCATCACATACATCTCCTAGAAAGCTGTTTTGCTCCCCAATGTCTGAAGTCTTTATCATTATTACACTGTCCAGAACCACTTGCCGCTTCAAGTTGTCTTATGCTGATGCTGTTTATTTTGTTCAGATTCATCTTGTAACCTGCCAGCTATTTAGAGTGATGCAGCAGTACATGAAAAGGTGCCTTAGAACACTGCAGTCACTCTTTGAATTCATTCTAATATCTCTATACATTCGGACTTTTGTTGCTATTTTTTGTTGCCGAAATTTCTGTTCTCAGTGGGTCTTTCTTTAGCGGACTAATTAAAGTAGCTATACATGCAAACACATTGAAATGCTCTTTTCTAACAACAAAGTAGCCTCTGAAATTATGCATGACTTTTCAAAAAAGATCCTGAATGGTTTGAAGTCAGAGAGAATTTTATACAATTCATTCAGTAAGGCGTAGCTAGTACACGTGACAGAGAGTTATGTTACTGTCTGCTAGAACATGAACAACAGTGGTAGTGTCCCCTGCAGAACTCTGTATGCCTAAGATGTGACTTATTTCCCTTTTGCCGCTCTCAATATTGACGTGTGTTGTCTGCTATCCGATCTCAGATTAGATTTTGCCTTGTTTGCATCATTCTGCTGTTCACTGTGAATTCTGGTCCATGCATAGGAGAGAGTGCTTGTGTTGTCTGTTTCATGACTGCTTTTTTATCGTAAACTCATCAAAATCATGAATTACAAAGGCTATTACCCTATTAGTTTCTTTGTTTTGAATTTGTTTAAACTAGCCTGACATGTCTTTTATATATTTTCGTTATGAAACCATACCATTTTCTAAAAAGCATGAAAAGTCTTTTTTATGTGGATTTGGGAACCAGACCTTTGTCATTGCTACTGAGTAACTGCTTCAGCCTTCAGTTGTTTTGCTTGCAGTATGATTTGCTTGTCGTTTGTTTTTTGTGTGTATCAAATCATTCCTATACATAGAGAGACGATGTTACAATGTTAGCAATAAAACGAGGGTGTATTCAAATGCAAATATAATGTCGTTTTTTGTTCCTTTATATCCTGCTCAGATGATTTTTATTACAGTCTCTTTTCATCAACTTTCAACGTAGTATTACTTGCGATGCTACAATGTAAACCTACTGTATTAAAATGTGCTTCTGTATACGTACAAATAGGAATTTTATTTTTCAGTTTCAAATCAATGGATAATCCTAACTGCATTTGTGTGAACTGTTCTGCTTTAACATACCTTTAATTATATATCTAGAATTCAAGAAATCTGAACTCATAAATCCTAGCCAGAAAAAGTCAATCAGAGTCTTACAACAGACTGGCAATGTCTTGTTTGTCATCATAATTATGAAAGATGCCTTTAATGAGCTGACACCAGCACTTCAAAATGAGTTCATCTGTCACAGTTTTTGTTTTCATTTTGCTTTGTTATTAGTCTGCTTTTCATTGTTGCTTTGTTGACTCTCTTTTTGCCTGTCGTGTTTTCGTGTTGTGTATGTGCATGTACTGCTGTCTCCCTACCCACACTTGTGGCCCCGCTGGGACAGAAAGTGTACATGTGATGTTGGGTCAGTTTGATGGCGCTGGGTGATGTGTATTCTGCTTTAGCATTATAGGTCCCCAGCGATGGGTGAGCTACAGACGACTACAATGATTAGCTTAGTTAAGGAGCCAGGCTGAAGAAGACAGCAGCCTAGGAGATGAGTTCCAGTGTCTTTTAACCCACAGCTTTTCTTCATCTCTTCACTGCAAAAGCTAGCGCTTTGATTTGTGTGTTTTACGAGACTTAACGCTATATAAATGTGACGCTCCACCACGAAATGAGTCGCTTAGCACCTGACTATGGGGGCCAGGTTATTGATTTTGAGAGTTTGATTGATTATAAGACTATAGCCACTATTCTCCATTATAATAAAATATCAAGGCGTAATTTCGTTTCCTTTTGCTTTTAAACGTGTTTTTTTTTTAAATACCCAAACCCTCATTCTGACTACTATTACGATGCAACACTTGTCAATTTCTTATTTTGTCCCTTTCGGCAGTCTACCTCTTTATTTTGTAATAACTGTACATAGAACGGTCCTATTTTCAATCTGTTTCCTGTATTGGATAGCCTTATTGTTGTAGATAAATAACAAGTCAATAACTGAAAAAACTGACCTCTAGTGCTATGCGACTCATTAAGGGATGGAGCGTAAAAAATTCCATACATCGTTATGATCATTAGTCTAAGGTCAATTCAACACAAAAAAATCAACGCAAGCAGGCAGGAAAGCGCTGAGATGACCCCCCCCCCCCACACACACACACAGGCACACCAAGGCCACTGAATCCATTGTCTGCCATTGTCTGATCCTCTGTGGAGGTAATGGAGATCATGAAGACATTGCCGAAATCCAGTTTTTTTTGAGTTAAGACAACATGGAGAGCTTCAGAAGAGGATCAAGTCAATCCTGGCTTCAGTGCGGGCTCCACAAATAATGCAGACAGGAGGATCGATGACTGATTGATGTGAACAATGCATGAACACGACTTGTAACGAGGATGCTGCTGCTGCTTGATAGTGTGATCACTTTCCTCTTACAACAAGGGGAAGCTTCATGTAGAAATTTGAAGCAGAAACAGGCCACGTCTGAAATTCTCAGTGAAGGCAAAAACAGGTAAGAATTTCTGAGTGAAAGGTAAAAACAGGCCGTGGTATGAAATTCTGAGCAAAAACAGGTAAGAATTTCTGAGTGAAAGGTAAAAACAGGCCATGGTCTGAAATTCTGTGTTTAAAAGAAACAGCCGTTGTCTGAAATTGAGTAAAACAGCCATGGTCTGAACTTGAGTAGCAAAAAACAGGCCTGGCCTGAAATTCTGAGTAGAAACAAGCCATGGTCTGAAATTCTGAGTAAAAACAGGCCATGGCCTAAACTTTTTTTCCAGACAAAAGTGGCCATTGCATGAAATTCTGAGTAGAAACAAGCCGCGGTCTGAAACTCTGTGTAAAAAAAACAACAGGCCACCGTATTTTTAAAATTTTATTTTATTCCTATAAAACTTTTATTAACTTTTATAATACTTTTTTTATTAAAAACTTTTATTATTATAAACTTTTTAGAAAAATGTGGCCATTGCTTGAAATTCTGAGTAGAAACAAGCCACGGTCTGAGACTCGGTGTAACAAAATAACAGGCCATGGCATGCATATCTGAGTAGAAACAGGCCATAGCCTGAAATACTGAGTAGAAACAGGCCATAGCCTGGAATTCTGAGTAGAAACAGGCCATGGCCAAATAAAAGTCTGTCTACATGCTTTGTTCCCTGCAGCCATGATATCGATGTAATGTGTCACCTACCTACTGGCCAATGTGACTAATCCCATCCAGGTTTTTTCCCCTTACGGATCATGTTCTCCTGTCCTAGTTATATATTGCATGTGATGTCCTTGATAATAATCATTACTTCAAGCTGTCAAACCAATTCTTTGACAAGATATCTTTTTTAAATATTTTATGTTGCTTTTTTATCATCACGTGTGAACTCCCATGCCGGTGAATCAGGTCCAGTATAGTTGACAGTTTACTGTACAACCGAAGATGACTGCAGAAGAGAACTCTGGGGATTTTTCTCCTGGAGTTAACATCAGTGTTGACTCCACTCTCCCCGCAAGTACTTCGGATCAGATTCTACACCGAGGCTTCGTGTGCGTAGGCACCTAAAACATCTTGCGCACACGTTAAATCCTGTTCCGCTTATCGTAAGAGTAGTCTATTGTGTGCCGGTGGGAACAGATCACATGATTTACAAAACTGCAAACATACGGGGGACTGGATGTAAGAAAAACTGATATAAAGTTTATCTTGCGCCTCTTATGGGTAACAGTTAAACTCCTCTCTCTCTCTCTCTCTCTCTCTCTCTCTCTCTCTCTCCCTCTCTCTCTCTCTCTCTCTCTCTCTCTCTCTCTCTCTCTCTCTCTCTCTCTCTCTCTCTCTCTCTCTCTCTCAAATTATCACAAGGATTTTTTTATTTTAAAAAGTAAGTGGATATAATTATTTTCATTTGTTAAATACAGTTGTTATGCTGTGAATATGGCCTGAATAATACGGAATTTATTGACATAATCTGGTGATGAAATGTGTTGAGCTATTGCTATTGCTTGGCACCCTTGACTGCTTGAAAAAAAAGTACAAACCACAAAACCCACAAAACTAGAGGTACCTTCCCACACCTATCTTTGTCGTCAACTAGTCATTGTACATTTTCTATCATCACTTAGAATGTTTATGTATGCAATATCATTCAACTACTCTTTTTCGATCCTGTGTTAATGCCCTCTCTCTGTCTCTCTGTCTCTCTCTGTCTCTGCCTCTCTCCCTCTCCCTCTCTCTCTCTCTCCTCCTCTCTCTCTCTCTCTCTCTCTCTCTCTCTCTCTCTCTCTCTCTCCCCTCTCTCCCTCTCTCTCTCCCCCCCCCCTTTCTCTCTGTCTCCCTGTCTCTTTCTGTTTTTCAATCACTCTTCTCATAGAAAAAAAATCGCGAAAGAACTCACTAAATCAAAAAGTTTTCAATTACCACAAGGGTTTTTCTAATTTTAAAAAGTAAGTGGACATAATTATTTTCATTTGTTAAAAACAGTTATTGTGCTGTGAATATGGCCTGAATAATACGGAATATGTTGACAGAATCTGGTGATCAAATGTGTTGAGTTATTGCTATTGCTGGGCACCTTTGACTGCTTGAAAAGAAAAGTACAAACCACAAAACCAACTGTACGAGAGGTACCTTCCCACACCTATCTTTGTCGTCAACTAGTCATTGTACATTTTCTATCATCACTTAAATGTTTACGTATGCAATATCATTCAACTACTCTTTTTCGATCCTGTGTTAATGCCCTCTCTCTGTCTCTCTGTCTCTCTCTGTCTCTCTCTGTCTCTACTCTCTCCCTCTGTCTCTCTGTCTCTCTCTGTCTCTCTGTCTCTCTGTCTCTCTGTCTCTCTCTCTCTCCCTCTCTCTCTCTCTCTCTCTCTCTCTCTCTCTCCTCTCTCTTCCCCCCCCCTCTCTCTCTCTCTCTCTCTCTCCCCCCCTCTCTCTCCCTCTCCCCCCCCCCCTTTCTCTCTGTCTCCCTGTCTCTTTCTGTTTTTCAATCACTCTTCTCATAGAAAAAAAATCGCGAAAGAACTCACTAAATCAAAAAGTTTTCAATTACCACAAGGGTTTTTCTAATCTAAAAAAAGTAAGTGGACCCAATTATTTTCACTTGTTAAATACAGTTGTGCTGTGAATATGGCCTGAATATTACGGAATACTTTGACATAATCTGGTGATGAAATATATTGAGTTATTACTATTGCTTGGCACCCTTGACTGCTTGAAAAAAAAAAGGACAAACCACAAAACCCACAAAACTAGAGGTACCTTCCCACACCTATCTTTGTCGTCAACTAGTCATTGTACATTTTCTATCATCACCTAGAATGTTTACGTATGCAATATCATTTAACTACTCTTTCTTTTTTCTGCTTTGTTTCAATTTTTCTGTACCTTACCGACACAGTTTTATCGTGTTTCTGGCCGCTATTGTATCTTTATGGGCTGAAATTGTATCATTAATGTGTGGTCATTTAAAACGGATAATAAAATATGATCTTGTCCCTCAAATGAATAAAAACAGCATACAAATGCTCTCTCTCTCGCTCTCCTCGCTCCCCGCTCTCGCTCCTCTGCTCTCTCTCTCTCTCTCTCTCTCCTCTCTCTCTCTCTCTCTCTCCTCTCTCTCTCCCTCTCTCTCTCACTCACTCCTCCTCCTCCTCTCACTCACTCTCCCCCTCTCTCTATCTCCCCTTCCCTCTCTCTTGAAAATAAGTTTAATAGATATCAATCAACAAAACAAGGATCAAACTAAAGAGTATATACAATAAAAGGAGACATATCAAAATGGAGAGACTATGTTTGTTACGTTGTGCTTATGAATGGATATTGTTATAAATGTCAGACGTTACTGACGGATATGTTGTGTTATTACTTTCTACACACTCTTTCTTTCTTCATGCCTTTAATATCATTATTGTTGTTACATTGTGAGGTTTGATGTGTCATCAAACGTACCTGAATGTATAATGGTCACATGTCTCCAATTAAAATCGTAAAAAAAAAATTATTGTCTTAAATTTTGTGGTGTGGTGATGATGCGTAGTGTGGTGGTGGTGGTGGTGGTGGTGGTGGTGGTGGTGGGAGTGTGTGTGTGTGTGTGTGTGTGTGTGTTGTGTGTGTGTGTGTGTGTGGTTTGTGTCGTGTGTGTGCACGCGCGGCACGCGCACGCACAATCTGTCAGTGGAGGTTTTCTCCTTTTGCTAGCTTATTTGAGAGACATGACATTCAAGACACCCCACACACATGATTTGAACCCGGACCAAACAGGGCATATGCCTAACGTTTGCTGACAAAAATGTGTAACGTAACCAGCCGCCATGGCGCAGTGGTTAGCGCCTTGGATTCCGGACTGGAAAATCGCGGGTGTGAATCCCATTACAGTCATAAGGGATTTTTCCGGCTCCGGTCGGCTCCTACCCTAGTGAGTGTTTTGTGGGCTCAGTGGGGAGACTGGGACCACACAGTCGAGCTTCATCCACTTTACGGATGCGACTTTGAGAGTGTTGCTCAAATTACCTGACCAACACTGCATGTGCCTGTATCTCTCAGGCCCGGTTGACGCCGGGATAATATTATGATAGTAAGCGTAGAGTACAATCCTGTCAAGTAGTCTCCAAGCATATGCACCTCCACAGCGATTAATTACATCATCCTCATTCTCTTCGATTATCATGCAATGAAAAATTGCCTCTGATTCTGTGGGCACGGTTGCTCTGGTCTCATGGTGACCTCAGATTCGGTATGTAACATACATTTGACACAGTATTAATTTTACCAGTACACCTGTCAGCAAAATCACTTTTGAAGGACGACGCTGAACCATCCCAGTGAACTGTGTCTTGTCCTTCTGCCTTCAGTCCTGCTGTAGACTTCATCTTTTGACAATGCCATCTACTTTAATCATGTTCCTGGTGGCATTATGTGGAGCTCCTACCGACGATAACAATGACGGAGACAGTTGAGTTGCGTTGAGTATGCCTCTGTTTCTTCTTTATATCACATTCTTCAATCTGTGCTCCATTCACGTAAGCAACAGAAAAAAGAAGGAAAGCAAAAATTCTGGGGGTGGATGTCGACCAATCTGTATGCTGTCATAGCAAATGGAAGCTGATATGATAATTCTGACAACGTTCTATACAATTCATGATTTTGTGTATTGTACTGTCACGTCAGTCTTGTGAAATTTAATCCCCATAAAGGCAGTGTGTGACCTTTAATGAACCTATATTGGAATGGTTCATCACCTAAATGCTGCTGCATTATTTGCTATCAGTGCCTGGGCTTTATCACATATCTTGATTAACCTAAACCATTGACGCTTGGGGCAACAGCAATCAGTGCCGACTCCACTCTCCCTAAAAGTCCTTCGGATGAGACTATAAACCGAGCCCTGTGTGCGAACACACGAACATCTTGCGCACACGTTAAAACCCGTTCCGCTTTTGAGAAGATCCGGCCATTGTGTGCCGGTGGAATGGATAAAAATATTAACCATAACACGAGGACTGGATGCAACAAAGTACATGAGTGCTTATTCCATTATTTTCGAAAAAAAAAAAGATTTTGAAAAATAAGTTGTAAATACATAAGCATAAGCTCCATACTCTTTAAAATCAATATACAAAAGACAAAGAACCCTCCAACCCCCCCCAAAAAAAAAACAACAACAACAAACAACAACAACAACAACAACGAACAAAAAAAAACCAAGAACAACACCCCCCAAACATGGAAATAAACAACGTTTATCTTCGAAATAAAAAATAGATTTAAAAAAAATTGTAAATACACAAATATAAGCTTCATACTCTATAAAATTAATATACAAAGACAAAGATCACTCCAACCCCCCCTCCCCCCAAACAACAACAACAACAACAAAAA
>CM060328.1:5935861-5938361 GCA_030674155.1 Stramonita haemastoma | reverse complement strand
CAATTAATTAACTAATTACTTAACTTATTTGTTTATCATTTACTTATTTGAGGACAACAGAATACGCACTCACTACGTGCTTTTTCACATCTAGTCTCCGTGTGTATGCAGTTTTGTAAAAATTGTCATCCGTTTCCAAGCAACACACAATGGCTTACTATTCCAAACACAGGTTTCAACGTGTGCGCAAAATGTTTTGCGTGCGTTCGCACACGGGACCTCATTTTTTTAGTCTCATCCGAAGCATAATTATAGTCTTTGCCTGTCTCTCTGTATCACGCTTTTACCTGTGTGTCTCTATCACCTTTTTACCTGACTGTCTGTATCACCTTTTTACCTGACTGTCTGTATCACCCTTCACATGTCTGTCTTTGGTTCCCCTTCCTTATAATCTGCCCTCCAACTCTCCTACCACCCATGATCCCCTCACTGCCTACCCCCCCCCCCCCCACCACTCCATCCTTTCTTTTGGGTTGTATCTGATGTCTATGTAAAAACCACATGTTGACGTCGTGGCTTGGCTTCGCGAACGAAGATTAAGGGCACTGTCCACGTCTGGTGCAGGCTCGCTGGTGGCTGTTCAGTCCAATGCGTGACAAACAAACCCGGCCGCAGCGGCTGCAGGGGAAAGTCGATTCTGGGGTTGATGTAGAGGGGACACGGTTCTTCCTCCTCATTCGCCTCTCCTCAAGGGCCGCTCTGCGATTGTCCTCAAAGGAGGAGACCGACTGATGCACAGTGTGTCGCCAGGCCTGCCAGTCAGCAGCAAGGACTGACCACTGGTTATGGTCTATGAGGCAGGCTGACAGAGATTTCTTCAGAGAGTCTTTAAATCTCTTCTTTGGTGCGCCTCTGTAGCGGTGTCCGGTGGAAAGTCCACCGTAGAAAACCATCTTCGGTAGGCGATGGTCCTCCATTCTAGAGACATGCCCTGCCCAGCGTAGCTGCGTTTTCAGCAACATGGCTTCAATGCTGGTGATCCCTGCTTGCTCCAGCACCTCAGCATTCGTGGTGAAGTCGCTCCAGTGGATGTCGAGGATGGAGCGGAGACAGCGTTAGTGGAAGCGTTCCAGAATTCGCAGGTGGTGTCTGTATGTGACCCATGACTCAGAGCCGTACAGGAGGGTGGACAGTACCACGGCTCTGTAGACACTGATCTTGGTGTCTTTCTTCAGTGTTTGTTTTTCCAGACACGGTGGTAGAGTCTGCCAAAAGCACTGTTTGCCTTTGCCAGTCTGTTGTCTACATCTTTATCAATCTTTGCGTCAGAGGAGATTGTGCATCCCAGGTAGGTAAACTGCTGGACTGCCTTCAGTTCTGTCTCACCAATTGTAATGTAAGGCGGGTGGTACGCTACCTGAGGTGCGGGCTGGTAGGGAACCTCTGTCTTCTTCAGACTGACTTCGAGTCCGAAGAGCTGGGCTGCCTCTGCAAAACAGGATGATACATGCTGCAGGGCGGTTTCTGTGTGGGCTACAAGGGCAGCATCATCAGCAAAAAGTAGCTCTCGAATTTGTTGCTCCAGGGTTTTGGTGTGGGCCTGAAGACGCCGCAGGTTGAATAGGCGTGTTTACTACATAAATATCATACCTGTGAAGACAACGTGATTTTGAGTGTAAAGCTACTTATGCTATCAGTTTTATATCCTACTCGCCTGGGTGGGTGGAATGTTGTGGGTCTTTAGGGTGTAAAAGAAACCCTGAAGAACTCACAACATCCCACCTACCCAGGCCTTCAAACTTGCCTGCAGACAGAAAGCTCTTTCTCCCCTCGACGCCCTAGATGGTACAAGAGGACGGATAAAGTAAAGATAAAGTAAAGTCTATCATACTCCTGCTAAAGGCTACAGCTTGCAAACTGTAGTCTGGCTGACAACATTCTGACAGCTTCTACATCAAGGCCTCCTTATCTTTGTTTTCTTTTTCTTTTCTTCTTTTTGCTTCCTTTTTTCCCTTTTATCCACTCCCTCTTTTCCTGTCATCCAGTGTCCTTACCTTCACTTCTTTCCTTCCAAGACGTGTTTGATCTTTGTAGCTCTCATGCCCGTAAGGTCTGTCTGCCTCCCCCTCCCCCCCTCTCTCTCTCTCCCTCTCTCTCTCTACCTCCCCCTCCCTCCCTCCCTCTCTATCTATATCTCTCTCTCTCCCCCATTTTTTTTTTTTTACTCTTTCTCCATACCCAACACAATTTGTGTACGTTATATCATTTTTTTTTCTTCATCAATTTTTATCTCTGATTGTTGAGGTCTCTGAGGCCTCGCTCAACAACGACCTCATAGGATATGGGACATTTTTACCCTTCTCCTTCACATGCCGTCTTTGCATGACTGTGTAAGTGTCCATGTATTGATCTGACAATAGCATTCCGAGGGATCATCCAAATATGCACTCAGTCGTACACAGCACACCTGGCAATACTTGACTCCGAAATGACCCTACATGGGATGTGTAAAGCATTGTAGTTGTTGCTGTTGTTGTTGTATATCGTTCCTGAACCTAAG
>CM060328.1:5920861-5925861 GCA_030674155.1 Stramonita haemastoma | reverse complement strand
TTTCTTCACATTACCTGCTCAATGCCTGGTTAGTTACATATTGGTTTGGGATAACAATGTTAAAAAGTTATTCTCTTTCTTCTCTGTGAATGTCTGTCTGTTTGCTTAACTATCTGATTCTGTGTGTGTGTGTGTGTGTGTGTGTGTGTGTGTGCGTGCGTGCGCGTGTGTGTGTGTGTGTGTGTGTATGTGTGTGTGTGTGTGTGTGTTTGCGTGCGTGCGTGCGTGATTTGTGTGTGTGTTTGTGTGTGTATGTGCTTGGGTGTGTGCGTGCGTGCGTGCGTGTGCGTATATATGTTTGTGTGTCTGTCTGTCCCTGTATGTCTGTGTGTCTGTGTGTCTGTTCTCTGTCTGTCTGTCTGTCTGTCTCTGTCTCTGTCTCTCTCTCCCTCCCTCCCTCTGTTTCTGTACCGTAATGTTTCTGAGAAGAATATGTGTTGCTGACCCATGTTTCTTGTACAACTGACCAATACATGCGCTGCGGCAGCTACATAATAAGAACTAAAAACAGCTGACCAAAAAGAAGTGGGGTCAATGATGATGCAGTGGGTCATCTCTGACTAGATGTCTGCAAGAAACAGAGGTTTGTCCGTAACCTCAAAGCAAGTTGAAAGGCTGAAATACCACAGCTTTCATATTCTTCACATCTGCGTCGTACCAATGTAAAGTCCCATCTTTCTTATATTCTTCACAGGTCTATGTTTTGGCGCAGGAAGGTGTGTAAGGACAAATCCTATTCCTTATGAGTGTATTGACAACACCTCATTTAATGCCATTACGTTTCTCTTAACTAGATATCGAAGTGCCACATTTCTCTTTTGTCTTTTTCCTTTTTCTCTTCTGTCTTCTCCCCTTTTATCTTCTCTCTTCTCCCCCTTATCTTCTATCTTTTTACCCCTTTTATCGTCTCTCTTAATTTTCAACTGCCACATCCCACTGCCACATCCCACTTCTTGTTCAATACCATTTTTTTCTTTTAAAAAAAGCATTCAGGTGCCAGCAGATAAGTTTTCTCCCGTGGTCTTGGGGAGGGGGGAGGGGTTCTCATTTTCTCTCTGATTAGATTTAGTTCCCGACAGAAAGGTGGTTTTCCCCTCCATCATGTCACCCATCCTTTACCAAAGCACTTGTCTTCTCCATCCCTCCCAGTTTCTTGTCGTCACCGTTAAGTGTCTAATAACGAGGATAACAACGAAAGGAAGTGAAAATGTGTACAATATTGAGATTCATGTTCCCACTGAAAATAACACACAAAACAACAAACACACAACAAAACAAACACACAACAAAACAAACACACAAAACAATCAAACACACAAAACAAAAACAAACACACAAAACAATCAAACACACAAAACAAACCAAAGCAATAAAACAACAATTTAACATATCCCTTTATATAAAAAAAAACAAAGAAAGCGAAACACCAAGCAATATCAAAGAAGTTGATAGGATAAGCTAACCTTATTTTGGTTTCCTGGTTTTTCTGTGGCAGTGCCAGTGTTTAAAGGACATACCCTAACAAGCTTCTCATCTTCCTTCTCCTGGCAGGCCTGGAGTGTTCAGGGCAATGACAGAAGTATTTGCTTTTTTATATTATCTTGTCTATTTATCTTACACCACTGTAAGTCACGGCAGATTTCTCTGCGTGAAATTTAGGCTGCTCTCCCTGTGGAGTGCGCGTTTCCACAAGAGCAGCGTCACCCATTATTATCATGTTTTTGTCTTTTCCTGACTGCAACTGTACTAGATTTTGTTTTCCTATCAGAGTTTCTTCCTGCAGAATTTTGTCAGGCAAAACCCTTATATTGCCCGGAGTTCTTTTACGTGCGCTAAATAGCTCTAAGTAACACACAGGACCGCGGCTTATCGTCTCATCCGAAAGACTAGCACCGAGACCACCACTCATGGTCTAATGGATGGGGGAAAAGTTTTGAGTCCAAGCCGGGTTCAAATCACTGCACATTTCGAAACCGGACTTTTTTGCTTTCTAGGCATGCGTGTTACCTCTAGACCACCGATCCACTGGTCAATAGACCAGTATGTGTGGTTCATTACGTCTTTTAGATACAAATATTTTCATAGACTGCAACATATAATATGGACAGATAGTCACTGAACTGACCTGCTGTCCAACTAACGATGTAGAGATAATAAGTTTTGTTTAATAAAATGTGTGAAATTGAAAAACAAATGTGGCTGTGTGTTAGAAAAAAATAGAATGACTTTTTTCACCGCCATTCTGATAAAATTAAACACCCTCTATCCTTTTCCTCAGTTTCGTCTGTTTGTCATTGTGTAGAAAACAAACTGAAATGATATCCATTCTTGAAAACCACCTGACATCACTCCATCAATACAGCTTCTCCTCTCCTGTTTCTCTTCCTCTTCTCCAGATGGGCAGGTGTCCCCCTTCTCTCCTTCTGTATCCATTTTCTCCACTCTTCAGGGCTTAGGT
Organism: Stramonita haemastoma; assembly: GCA_030674155.1. Taxonomy (NCBI): domain Eukaryota; kingdom Metazoa; phylum Mollusca; class Gastropoda; order Neogastropoda; family Muricidae; genus Stramonita; species Stramonita haemastoma. The sequence goes on along the minus strand of CM060328.1, from coordinate 5,923,403 downwards.
GACAGCATGGCTGTGTCTCCTGGGGTCTTTGGTGCTGGCTGGCTAACTGCTTTATCGGATTTCCTCCCTCACAGAAAGGACTTTGTCACCTCTGTCATGTCACTGAGGTTTTACCAAGGCACTTGTCTTCCTCCCCCCCCCCTTTCCCTCTCTCTCTCTCCTCTGCCTGTGGTGTGGTCTGGCACCATGAAGTGTCTACAACAACGAAGATAAATTATGTAGAAGGCAGAAAAAGTTTGGTTTATAATTATTGTTATAATTATATCTCACTTTCTTTAAGGTTTTCAAATATGAAAATGTTTAAAGTGTGTCCTAAAACAAAATAAATGTTGTCTTTTTCATGTTCTTGGTTTAGATGAACTACAGTGCTCACTTTAAGATAAAAAATACATGGAAAATGGCAGCAGTTATGTTTTGAAGACTTTAACCATACAACAAAAGTAATGTCACTCTTCCCCACCCCTTACCCTCTACCTTCTCAACTTCATTGTAGTAATCATCTCCATGGGAAGGTTGTCCCCGCTTGCATCTGCAGCTTGTTACTTTTGGCAAGTTGTACAGAGCTAGGTCTTTAAGAAGCGTCAATAAAATCTTGAATAAAGGTTTATTTTCCCTGTTATTCCCATTGAAAGAAAGAAGTGGCAGCTTTGCTACACATTAATGCTATTTTTTGTGTTGGAATAATTGCCAAGCTGTTCCTTTATTTGTTTGTATCAGTATGTTGTGGGTATCTTTTGTAGCGTGGTTGTTTTTTTTTTTTCTGCCTATCGTATACGTTTACTCTTGTAAAAAAGAAAACAAAATAATAAAACACAAACGTAAACAAGGTGAATTATAAACATTATTTTCTTTCTTCCACCTGTGTTCCCTTTCTTGACACGACTGTCTCCTTTTCCCTCACAGCTAGTGCAGTGTCAACACCAGTGGTCCACTCTGAGGGCCTGTGGTCAGTGCAGTGCTGGTGCCAGCCAGCTTTACTGTCGCCTGATTGCATTGTCCTCAGGGCAGGAATTCAATTTTCTCCCAAAGCATGTCACTGATCCTCCTTCGAGCCAAGTATTTCCGCTCACTCCCTCTCTCCTCCTCCACCCTCATTTAACCTCCCCTCCCTTCCACGCACACACACACACACAACACACACACACACACACACACACACACAACACACACACAACACACACACACACACACACACACACAAACACACACACACACACACACACACACACACAGCACAGCACAGCACAGCACAGCACAGCACAGCACAGCACAGCACAGCACAGCACAGCCCATCACTTGCAAAAAAAGGTGGGTTTTTTTTTGTTTTTTTTTTCTCAAAGTTTGATGGAAGCCAAAGAGCGTTGACAGACTGACCTTTTCTCCTTTCCCCATTCCATGACAGGCTTTTACTGGGGCAATAACTGGTGGCTTCACATTTTTTAAAACATTTTTGTTTGTTTTTTCTTCTTCAGCAGTTATGGGGGCAGTGCGTTCTATGTATTTTCAGGCATGGAAGGTGTGTCTAAGGAAAAATGATTCCTAACAGATAGTCACCTAGTTTCCATCACTGTTACCATTGCATTGAGAAAGAAAGTGGGTACTTTTCCTCCATCAGATTATAATGTTTTAGAAAATTGTTTTCTTTTCTTTAAAAAACTTAATGGAAAATGATCGTATAACGGAGTAATATTTCGGTAGCTTTGTCATGAGGACTGCGAGAGCAGGATGGAGGATATCAGGACAGGGTACTAAACCACACATACCTATACATATGCTCATGAGCGAGCACGCACGCGCGCGCGCACTCACACACATATAAATACACGTATATTCACTTAAATACACCCAAAAGCGCGCGCGCACACACACACACACATACACACACACATGCACAAACTCGCCTATACACACCCAAACATAATTATATACATACACAGACACACACACATACACACACACATACACTCTCTCTCTCATATAAACACTCCCAAACACACACACGCACACACACATACACACACGTACACGCACGCACGCACCACACACACACACACACACACAAACACACACACACGCGCACGCACACACACAACACACACACACACCGCGCACGCACGCACACACACACACACACACACACACACACCTTGTGTGTAAGTGCGTGCGTGCGTGGGTGCGTACGGGCAGAGTTCATGTGAAGTACTGTCTGTGAAACGTCTAGAAAATACAGGCCTGAAAGGGTACACAATTGACCTGTCATTTTCTATATAGAGATGGACAGTTTGAAAACTGTTATGAGAGAGAGAGAGAGAAGAGAGAAGAGAGAGGAGAGAGAGAGAGAGAGAGAGAGAGAGAGAGAGAGAGAGAGAGAGAGAGAGAGAGAGAGAAGAGAAGACAGCAGACGAGAAGAGACAGACAGAGAAAAGAGCAGAGACAAGACAGACAGACAGACAGACAGAGCAGACAGACAGACAGGAGAGAAACAGACAGACAGACAGACAGACAGACAGACAGAGACACAGAAATCTGCAGCTAGAAGACA
>CM060328.1:5915861-5918361 GCA_030674155.1 Stramonita haemastoma | reverse complement strand
TCGTATCGCCATTATTTGCGTATCTGCCATCTAGTAAACCTTGTACCTATGTTTAAGCATTATTGCGTATCTGACTTTTGCGTATCTGCCATCTAGTAAACCTTGTACCTATTTTAAGCATTATTTGCGTATCTGCATATTGCTCTGCCATCTAGTAAACCTTGTACCTTTGTTTAAGCATTATTTGCGTATCTGCCACTTTGCATATCTGCCACTATTGCTACGCCACTATTTGCGTATCTGCCATCTAGTAAACCTTGTACCTATGTTTAAGCATTATTTGCGTATCTGCCACTATTTGCTATCTGCCACTATTGCGTACTGCCACTATTTGCGTATCTGCCATCTAGTAAGCCTTGTACCTAAGTCAGTCAGAGAGCTGCCGGTTATGTAGCAATATTGACTACAGCTCATTCCATCGAGAAATGTAACGTATATTCTTAAAAACAACAACAAACAAACATAAATAACTGTGCACCTTGGTTTTTCTATTTGCGCATCTGCCACTTGAACTATTGTTTTCTGACTAGAAAAACAAATTCTTCTTGTTTTATCATATCTAACACTTTAATCAACTACTTTTGTTTCGGTCAAATTTAAGAGTTCCATACATCTATCAGGACAAATTATTCTGTATTTCAGCTAGCTCTAAGACACAAGCAGCCTAACTTAACTGTTAATCACTCTCCTCCGTTCTAGAAATAAGAGACTAATTCTCTTTCACTTTCGACAGTAAAAAGTGCTTAGTAAGTCTTTCTTTTGAACAACAAAAAAAATGAGACGATTAAATCATTTAAATAAAAGAAAAGAAAAAAGAACAAACAAAAAAACGTAAACAAGCATTTGTGGCGTTGACGTCATATTTTCTGAACGTACTCAATACCTTCTGTCTGAGTTCGATCCCAGTGTTTTCATTTAATCTACAGCTATTCAGAACCGCCAGGAAGAATTGAGCTCTTGTAGTGCTGTCAAAGAGGATAGTGAGTACCTTGGAACCATTTATTTCTTTTCATTTGACAATCAAACTTCGTTTTAGACTACTGAGAGAGAGAGAGAGAGAGAGAGAGAGAGAGAGAGAGAGAGAAGAGAGAGAGAGAGAGAGAGAGAGAGAGAGAGAGAGAGAGAGAGAGAGAGAGAGAGAGAGAGAAGACAGACAGACAGACAGACAGACAGACAGACAGACAGACAGACAGACAGACAGACAGACAGACAGACAGACAGACAGAGACAGAGATGTGCGTTGCAATGCATTGCACCAAACTTTCAGTCTTTCAGTGTACAGAAACAAACGAAACAAGCGTTTATAAAGTTCACAGAAAGAGTTCTTTACTGTATAATAATAATCACGCAAACTTTCTTGGAAATAAAGTCATTCTGAGTGGTGCTTGTTTAAATTGTAGGTGTACATCACACATTTTGTTTCATTTAACAATAATTATAATTAGATCGATTCTCAAACTATGCAATGACTGCATTGATGTGGCCTTGACAGTAGCCAGGGAGGCAGGGGGCTAGAATCGAATTAAATGAACATGTTTGCTTTAAAACTTGGTGTTTTACATTGCAAATACTTTTGTAAAGTTACTTCGAATTTTTGGATTTTCTGGTCAGTGAGGTGACAGGGCTGACATGGTCCTCAGGGTCAGAGGGATTGTAAACGTCAGCAGTGATTGACTCTGCCCGTGTATTAACGTCTGCCACTGTCTGTCTGCTTGCCTGCATCTGTGTCCCGTCTGTCTGTCTGTCTGACTGACTGACTGTCTTATTTTCTCTGTCTACCCCCCTTCTCTCAATTTCTTGTGTGTTTGTCTGTTTGTAGTCTGTTTCTGTCTCTCTCTGTCTCTCTCTGTCTCTGTGCCTCTCTCTCTCTGTTTTTGCTTTTCGGAGGAATAGGCCATTGTGTGCCAGTGAGAACAGATGACAAAAATTTGCAAAACTGCATACACACAGGGGGACTGGATTTTAAAAAGCACATGAGTGCTTATGCTACCATCAAAATAAAATCTCCTCTCTCTCTCTCTCTCTCTCTCTCCTCTCTCTCTCTCTCTCTCTCTCTCTCTCTCTCTCTCTCTCTCCTCTCTCTCTCTCTCTCTCTCTCCTCTCTCTCTCTCTCCTCCTCTCTCTCTCTCTCTCTCTCTCTCTCTCTCTCTCTCTCTCTCTCTCTCTCTTCTCTCCTCTCCTCTCTCTCCTCTCTCTCTCTCATTCCTCTCTCTCTCTCTCTCATCTCTCTCCTCCTCTCCTTCTCCACCCTCCTCTTCCTCTCTCTCCTTTAACACTCCTCTCCTCCTCCTCTCCCACGCCATCTTCCTTCACCTCTCCCCTCTGTCTTACCCGAACAAAGCCCTGCTCGCCCTTAAGCCAGAGGCTGATAAGGGCAATAAATCCTCATAGTGCTGATGAAATTTGGAACTATTCTCCCCCCTTTTTTTCCTTTACCTTCACAGACCCATCGATCTTCATCCCCTGAAAAATAACCGTCCTCAGACTTCCCCTCACAAAT
>CM060328.1:5893361-5908361 GCA_030674155.1 Stramonita haemastoma | reverse complement strand
GGAATAAGCTCTAGTGTGTTATTAAGCTCTAGTGTGTTATTAAGTCCAGTCCCCTTGTGCATAGAGACTTGTAAATTCTGATACACGATGACCTACTCTACCGAAAAGCGGAACAGTTTTAACGTGTGTGCAAGATGTTCTGTGTGCACAGTATCTTAGTTTATAGTGTTATTCAAAGTACTTTTTGTGTGTGTGTGTGTGTGTGCCTGCGCGCTTGCACGTGTGAGTATGAGTGTGTGTGCGTGTGTGTGTGCGTGCGAGTGTGTGTGCGTGCGAGTTGGTGTGTGTGTGTGTGTGTGTGTGTGTGTGTGTGTGTGTGTGTTTGAGTGTGTGTCTGTGTGTCTGTGTGCGTGCGCTTGTGGCCGGCATGCATGGATTTTTAATCATGAAGATTTTTTTTCCTTTGTAATTGTTTTTTCGATCTTTGTTTAAACAGTTCGAATCTCAAATTTTCCGCCAAAGTAATATTGTATGCGCCCCTGCATGAGCTCGCGCAGACGCGAGCGTGCGTGTGTGCGCACGTATGTGTGTGTGCATCTGTGTGCGTGTGTGCGGCTTTTTGTCTGTGTGTGCGCGTATTTGTATATCTGTGCGTTCATGTCCGCGCGTGAGTGTGTGCGTGCGTACACATAAATCTATTAAAGCAATTATTTTGTGGTGTTTTTTTTTACATTTAGTAGCTTGTTTATGTATGTTAAAAGCCAGCGCTCCGATTTCGTTTTTACAAGCTATACGCGAAATCAATGTATTATATCGTTGGTTTTACTCGTATTTTTTTAATGATTTTTAAACTTAGATTTTACAGCTTCTTTGTGCATGTGCATCTCTGAGAAGTATCGAGATATATATGTGAATGGACTAGAGAGTTTGCCGTATATTATTTAGATCGAGTGGATTTCAATGTAATGAAAGGGGAGAGGGGGTAAAAATAGAGATAAGGGGGGAGAGAGAGAGAGAGAGAGAGAGAGAGGGAGGAGAGGGAGAGAGAGAGGAGAGAGAGAGAGAGGAGAGAGAGAGAGAGAGAGAAGAGAGAGCAGAGAAGAAGAAGACAGACAGAGAGAAGAGACAGAGAGTAGAGAGATGTAGTACAGATAAAAATGTGTATGTATAAATATCAGATCTTGTGCTCATACATAACACCGTAAACAATTGAAAACACAGCCATTCATGAATGAAACAAGACCTTGCTCCAGTTTTGTTTGATTTTTGGTTATATTTCAATTCTATTCCATTCAAACACTTATCACAAAAAATTCAACAGCTTACAAGCAATATATAAAAATAAGCATTTCAAAATAATATCATGGATATATATCACAAAAGTATCCAAACATTGACATACAAAAATAAAAATACCTTAGCAAGTTATAAACTGAAGTAAAATAAACAAGAAAAAAACAACACTGGTGTTTTTGTGCGTTTTTAATATCACTTTCATCCAGCTTTGACTTTTTTTTAAAGCAGCTCTGAATCTCCTTTTTGTTTCGTTCTATTTCAGCTGCGAGCCGGCTACCCAACCCTAACTCCAGCTTTTTTTGCTGAAGGGGGAGGTAAGCTTTTCCCAATGCTCTGACCAGCAGTGACACAATGACCGACCAACTGACGACTTTGGAAATTATCACACTATTCCAATAATAGACCAAATTGCTTTTCATTCTAATATGCTTTTAAAACATGGTGGTGACAAACTACTTGATTCCAGCCATGGTATCGTTACGACCAGAAAGCACAGACACCTTAAATGAGTAAGTGCAAAACATCTAAGTGTAAGTTCTAAGAATAAGAGGAGTTTTGCGAAGCTGGTATATTTCTCGGGACAGAAAGTCAGTCGGAAGTCAAGTGCCAGTGGTGTGTGCTCACCACTTAAAAAATTCTAACCTATAGTTTTATTTATTCATTACAGAGCTATTGTACATACAGTAAAAAAAAACGGAACAAAACTGGCATCAAACCGCTTTTTGTTGAATTCTCAAAAGAAAATGCATTACCTTCATCATTCAAACAATTAAAGGCAATTAAAACAGGTTATTAACATTTTCCACACTTTTGTACTTTCTATTTGGGATTCTAGAACAAGCTTAACTGGGTAAGATACAAAAAACAAAGCAAATAAAATCATAAAAACTTACAAACCCAAAAGCAAAACATAATCCTACTGACAAAGTGGGTTTTTACTTCCTTTTCATGGGAGTAGAAATTTTTTGAAAAATAGTCCCATTTCATTAATTTTTTTTATTGCACCTAAAACTCGGTTTCAACTACAAAAAAAAAATTCAAGCTAATACTCATTAACTTTACTGTTGACCTGGAAGCATACAACAAAAGGGGGAAGGGAAAATAAAGTAGAGCGCATTAACTTAACTAAAAAATTAAATACAGACACCATGCGAAATTGCCTTATACAACTCATTGCTGAATGCACGTTTATCTTTGCTAAATGTTTCAAGCAAACCACGCACACCCACGCACACATACACCACACACACACATAACACCACCACACGCCACACACACACACACACACACACACACACACACACACACACACACACACACACACACACACACACACACACACACACACCACCACACCATCCCACCTCACCCCAAAAAATACATTTGACTGGACTCGACTTTAATAGGCCAAGTGCTTCGTATAACTGCTTGTAAACAGTTTACCATCAACCATTAAATTAACTAATCACACATGCTCCAATCCAATGATGTTTATAGCCTCGCTGACCCAACAGGCCTATCGGAGCTTGTCACCTCGTCAAATCACACATGCTAAACCATCTTCTAGTTATACACATCCCAGGTATCGTGGGATATCAAAGTTAAAGCAAGAAAGACAACTGACACCCCCCGCAAAAAACAACAAAAAACCAAACAAAACAACAAAAAAGAGAAAAAAAACAAAAAAACTGTACCGCATTGATTATCGCAAGAATACACATTTCACAACATTCGCTATATTGGAAAGTTGCTAAGACATTTAAGATGGAGCTTCATGCTTTCAGAAAAGCAGGAATGTATAACAGATAGTACAATACAAAGGTTGGACAACTGTCAGAAAGCAGACCAGAAATTACGCAGCTATAGGCATTGATCGAAGTAAAGTTTTTCACTTTGATCTTGCTAATACAATTTTTTGTGGGAGCCTCCAATCCCATTTTTTAAACCTCCAGTCAATTGCTCTTAAATTCTGTATTTAATTTCTTTTTTTTTTTTCGTTATTCTTTTTTTTTGGTTTGTTTAATTACAATGTGATATCTCTAACCTGTTGCTCTTTTTTCATTTTGAGATTTTAAAAAAAGCTAAAAGACTAAACTAAACATAAAAAAATTTAAAAAACATATCAGCACTGTTATAGATATTATGTTTAGGCTCAAAATGGGAATTAAAACTGCTGGGAGAGAGATACAGATAAATCATTCTTAATGGGCTGGGAGTGCAATGATCTGGGTAATGGACTGACAATGCAAAAAGCAAGAAGGAAATGCGGTAACAGAACACAAGTTGCCAGCTATCTTATATACATTACAGAATAACAGACATTTTTCTTGCACCATGTTCAGTACAAATACAAATTTAAAAATCGATAAACAGGACAATTATTCTAATTCAATAAAAAGGAAAAGTGTCTCATAACCTATGTGATCGTTGGGGAGAGAGTTACCAGAGACCAGCTTTTCTAGGGGCCAGCATACCGAGGGCGGCGCCCATCTCCTCTCCCTCCCTGCTTTACCTTCCCTGACCCTAAAGAGAGCAGGTACCCATTGACAACGGGTTTGTTGACACCTGAGCTATCCTGTCTTTTTAAATCCGAGGTTGTTAAAGATGTACACGTAATATTTTTGAACACGAAAATACCTCCATTCTATTAAAATTTTAATGCGACGCTTCACTGCTTCCTTCACCTCACCTATCCAAATTTATAGCGATATTTTTTTTAATTCAATGTGTTTCACACCTGCAAACGCAGCAATTTAATAAATTTTCTTAAAAACCCTGCTACACATACGGATAACTTTAATTCGTTATTTCGGTACTGGATATTTTTTCCCCTTCTATTTAACACCCTAAGCCCAAAAGATACATGTGCGCGCGCGTGCGTGCGCGCACACACAGACACACACGCAACACACACAGACACACACGAAACACACAGACACACGAAACACACAGACACAGACACACAGACACACAGACACACACACACGAAACACACAGACACAGACACAGACACAGACACACACACAGACACACACACAGACACACACACACACACACACACACACACACACACACACACACACACACACACACACACACACACACACACACACACACACACACACACACACACAGAGAGAGCACGAAAACACACAGAACATGAAAACACACGGAGCCAGACGAAAACAACTACACGAAAACACGCGGAACCACACGAAAACACACGAACATACTTTCTACTCTTACGCGTACATTCTGCAATGCAGTGTCACTCCTCATTGCTTCAATCATTACCCCTTACACCACCATTTCCCTCTATGTTTCGCATCTTTTCTTTAAATGCACCCCCTCGCCAAATGATCACTTCTTTGAACATTCTGCAATCGGCACGCGGTACTGTTTTTCAATAAACTTTTCTGAAATACACTTGTCCCATCCCTATGTAGAAGAACACTACCTCCCCGGTCCCCCTCCCGGGTCCCCCTCCCTCCTAACCTTTTCACTAAAATTCTAGCATCCTTCCTTCCGCTGACCCCCCTCCTCCCTCTCAAAAAAATGCCGGAGGGGGGGGGGGAGGCTCTCTCAGTGTAAAGAGCATCCCCACACCCTGAAAATGCTGTACAAGAAATTTCAGCTTGTCTAACCTCTCTTCGCCGTTCCCTTTGTCTCGGTTCTCTCTTATTTATTTCTTACCTACTCAATTGTGTTCTTTTTTCTTGCAAATCTTTTTCTCGTGTGAAAACTTACTGAACTGCCCTGTAGTGGGAATGTGTCGGCTGAGGCCAGCAAGGCATGTCTGCAGAGGAGCAGCGTGGAAAAAGACCAGGCATTTTCCATTCCAGCCAATACGAGGGAAACGAAAAAAAAGTGTCTTCAGCATATACCATTACATCTACCTGCCTTTTGTGTCCACATGGGGGGGCCAGGGTTAGAGGTGAGGTTAGTGAAAACGTTAGTGTTAAAGAGTTAATAGCGGGTAAGGGTTGCCTGTCAAATTGTCGGTCTGAATGTTAGAAAAAAAATATGGACACAAGAGGCACATAGACAAAAAGTAAGTGGCTATAGACACAATGGTACTTAGCTCCCAACAGTGTGGGGCTTTAAATCAGAATCATCAGTCCTAGCAACGGCAGATGTTACTGTCAAAATTTGGTTGATCGATTAGCTAGATTTCCGAAGTTTACGAATGGTGACAAATGTATGTATGCGATCGGTCAAATTGATTTCAAACCCAGAATAATTTCTTTTAGAAGTTGCATCCCGGAGAAAAAGAGCCCCCAAAAAACTCGTGTAAGAAAAATTATATCAGCCAGACTTTTTATTTTATTTCTGCTGTCTTAAATACGAGCACCCAGACCCCCTTAAACACCCCTTACTTTTCCTTGCCTCTCCTTCCAGCCTGATATCTCCTCCCCACAACTACCCATTTCCACACACACCACACACACACACACACACACACACACACACACACACACACACACACACACACACACACACAGAGGCACACACACACATACACACACACACAGATGCACACAGAGACACCCACAAACAGACAACAAAAAGACACACACAACAGACACACACAGACATACACACAAGACACAGACAACACAGACACAGACAACACAGACAACACAGAACACAGCGCAAACGCGCGCACCGCACTGGGCACATGCATGCTACATCCTACCAGCGCACTGCCTTTCGGCACTGACTTTTCGGAACAGCAGACCAGGTTTGTAACGTGTGCGCAATATGTTCTACGTGCACTCGCACACGGGACTTCGGTTTATAGTATCATGCAAAGGACTCCTACATTCAGATCTACTTTTTAAGTCCAACTGGGAAGAAACTAGCTAGGCTGGGAATCGAACCCACAATCTCATGGTTTGCTTGTTGGCTAGCAAGTCTTAACTAGCCTGTGATCCTTCTTCGGAAGTTTTATTATTATTATTATTATTATTATTATTTTTTCATTTCATTTTTATTTCATGTTATTATCAATTTATTACCATTTTACTATTATTTTATTATCATTTTATTATTTTGTTTTTATTATTTTATTATATTTCATTAGATTTTATTCTATCTAATTTAAATACTATTCTTATTTTATTTTATACCACTATGTCACAGCAAATTTTTCTACATGAAATTCGGGCTGCTCTCCTCGGGGAGACCGCGTCGCCAGAAGTGCAGCGCCTGCCCATTACTTTTTTCCTGTCTGCAACTGTGTTTCCCTATAAGAATGGCTTTTTCTACAGAACTTTGCCAGGGACAACCCCCTTGTTGCCGTAGGTTTTTTTTTTTTACATGCGCTAAATAATGGTGTGTAACACACGGGACCTCGGTTTATCGTCTCATCCAAGAGACAAGCACCCAGACCACCACTCATGGTCTAATGGATGGGGAAAAGTTTAGGAGCCAAACGAGAATCAAACCACTCCACACTCCGACCCGAACTTTTCGCTTTCTAGCACATATTTCTACACAAACCAAATTGAATGGCTATTTAGTTGCCTTGTTTGAAATTTGTTTCCAGGTCTGGCACTTTGCTGCCCAAGGACTGTATAGGTTATGGAACACATTGACCCATCACCCAATAACGGTGAACAATTATGTTCATGTCAAAGAGATATCACAAAGCTTGGACAGTAACTGTCAAGGGGCAAATACTCTTAAAAGCACTATTATTCGATTCGATTCTTCTGGAGAAAAAAAAACAAAAACTAGTCCCTATATATATAAAAGATATCACAAAGCTTTGACAGTAACAATCAAAGGGTAAAATGAATACTTAATATTATGATGGTGGATGATGATGGATGATGATGGATGATGATGGAGGATGATGGAGGATGATGGAGGATGGATGATGGATGGAGGAGGAGGATGGATGGAGGAGGAGGATGGGTGGAGGAGGATGGATGGATGATGATGGAGGAGGATGGATGGAGGAGGAGGATGGATGGAGGAGGAGGATGGATGATGGAGGAGGAGGATGGATGGAGGAGGAGGATGGATGGAGGAGGAGGATGGAGGAGGATGGATGGATGATGATGGAGGAGGATGGATGGAGGAGGATGGATGGAGGAGGATGGATGGAGGAGGATGGATGGAGGAGGAGGATGGAGGAGGATGGATGGAGGAGGATGGATGGAGGAGGAGGATGGAGGAGGATGGATGGATAATGATGGAGGAGGATGGATGGAGGAGGAGGATGGATGGAGGAGGATGGATGGAGGAGGATGGATGGAGGAGGATGGATGGAGGAGGAGGATGGAGGAGGATGGATGGATGATGATGGAGGAGGATGGATGGAGGAGGAGGATGGAGGAGGATGGATGGAGGAGGATGGATGGATGGAGGAGGAGGAGGATAGATGATGGAGGAGGAGGATGGATGGAGGAGGAGGATGGATGGATGATGGAGGAGGAGGATGGATGGAGGAGGATGGATGGAGGAGGATGGATGGAGGAGGATGGATGGAGGAGGATGGATGGAGGAGGAGGATGGGTGGAGGAGGATGGGTGGAGGAGGATGGATGGAGGAAGAGGATGGGTGGAGGAGGAGGATGGGTGGAGGAGGAGGATGGATGGATGATGATGGAGGAGGATGGATGGAGGAGGAGGATGGATGATGGAGGAGGATGGATGATGGAGGAGGAGGATGGATGGATGAGGATGGATGGAGGAGGAGGATGGAGGAGGATGGATGGAGGAGGATGGATGGAGGATGGATGGAGGATGGATGGAGGAGGATGGATGGATGGATGGATGGAGGAGGATGGATGGAGGAGGATGGATGGATGGAGGAGGATGGATGGAGGATGGATGGAGGATGGATGGAGGATGGATGGAGGAGGATGGATGGATGGATGGAGGAGGATGGATGGAGGAGGATGGATGGATGGAGGAGGATGGAGGAGGATGGATGGAGGATGGATGGAGGATGGATGGATGGAGGATGGATGGAGGATGGATGGAGGATGGTGTGATGTGATGGTGGTGATGATGGTGGTGATGATGGTGGTGATGATGGTGGTGATGATGATGATGATGATGGTGGTGGTGATGATGGTGGTGGTGATGATGGTGATGATGATGGTGATGATGATGATGGTGGTGATGATAGTGGTAATGATAGTGGTGATGATGGTTGTGATGGTGATAATGGTAATGGTTGTGATGCTGATCATGGTGATGGTGGTGGTGATGATGGTGGTGATGGTGATTGTGATCATGGTGATGGTGGTGATGGTGGTGATTGTGATCATGGTGATGGTTGTGATGATGATGGTGGTGATGGTGATGATGATGGTGATGATGATGGTGATGATGATGATGGTGATGATGATGGTGATGATGGTGATGATGGTGATGATGATGATGATGATGATGATGATGATGATGATGATGATGATGATGATGATGATGATGAAGTATTTCAAACTTTTAAAAGCACTATAATTCGATTCGATTCTTTTGGACAAAAAAACAAAACAATAGTCCTTTTATGTCAAAAAGTTTCACAAAGCTTTGACAGTAACTATCAAGGCGCAAATACTCCTAAAAGCACGATTGTTCGATTCGATTCCTTTCGAGGAAAAAAGCATTACTGGTACCACAGGGTATAATAGTAAATTCAGTACTCCTACAACCAAATACTTTCTGAGATTCATTAAAAAAATATGACACGAATTAAAAAAAAAAAAATTCCCAAAATATATCAAGGTTTTTTTGTGGTTTTTTTGGGGGGGCGTTCCTGGGTTAGAGCTGCTAAGGACACCAATTGTGAAATTTTGAGAATGCGACTTTTTTCTTCGCCATTAAGGTGGCCACATTCCGACCTCGGGGATGATGTCTAAACACGACACCTGTGTGCATGGCTTTTTAAAAAAATGTCATCGGTCCCACCAGAACACAATAGCTTACATTTTCAAAACGGTTTGTTTAGCGTGTGTGTAAGATGTTCTGCGTTTGAACAATGGGGCCTCGCTTTACAGTTTCATTTGAAATAAAGGGGAGTGGAGTCGGTACTCGTGTCGACATTAGGGGAAACAATTCGAAGACGTCTGGGTGTTGGCAGCCAAACGCGTGGAGCTGGGGGTGTTGTCCTCTCTCTCTTCCTTGCTGACCCTTACCTGCAGTCTGGAACTGCTGCCAGATCCCTGAGATGCTTCGCACTTGCGTCCGGCACCAGAACTCCTGAAAACAGCCTCAACAAGCGACTTTAGAAATGTGGACAGTTTACATGTTCCAGAAAATCAACTCAGTATTTTTTATAAAAAAATATATCAATACTGTTATCTGAGAAAATAAAGATCTAATTACAGTGGGGACCAAACCCGGACTTTTTGCTTTACAGGAACGAATGTTACCACTGACCGCCTACGGTTGAGCCACCTCCCAGGTACCTGTTCAATGGCATTTTCCCCCCAAGTTAAGTACCGACTACACTACCCGAAAGTCATTTGGAACTGCATGCAGCTATAAACGGAGCCCCATGTGTGACCCCGCGCCCCAAAAAAGTCTTGCGGAAACGTTAAAACCAGTTCATCCTTTTTCGCACATTAGGCCATCGCGTGCTAAATAATGTTTTAAAAAAAACCCGCTGTATAATGCTGTCTTTAGACATCCCTGAAGTCGAGATGCAGCTAAACGGATTGCAAATGGTTTGCCTACGCAAAACTTCACCATTGGTTTACCTGGGAGCTCTATCCACGGAACGAGAAAGAAGTCATCATACTTACGCTTGTGAGTTCTTGGTACGTGGTGTAGGGGTGCGTTTTGCAGCCACGAGGATTGTCTGGATTCATTCTGCTGCCACGATGAAAGACACACGCCCAGGACTGTGATTCGATCCCCATGACAACTGTCGACACCTATGTCAGACTTCTGAGGATTCAGAGCTAGAAGGGAGAGACCCAGACAGGTCTGGGAAGTGCTTTATGAAATGTTTGGGGGCATTAGGTGTCCCTTCCCCTCTTGAGCACGGTTTACGAGAGTAGGCAGGTTGTGCCGTTTCAGGACACCCAAATCTTTGTTCCACGCCACTCTAGGTGCGCTCCCTTTGTGACCACTGCGGAAAAGGTTGATCGGATACTGACGGGAGTACTCAACCCTGTGGTCAGTGAGCCTTGCAGAGAACATCCGGGACAAAGTTTGATTCGAGCTCAGAAACTTGGAAGGAGAGGGCGACATTTGCGGACATTGAGCACACACACGTTGACAGATCATTCTCTGTACGGACACGCCAGGAAAGTGTGCAAGACAGGGGTTGCATGTTCGGATCCTCTGCAACCCTACCTCTTTCTACGGTCGCTTATATGTCGGATAGCGGATATCCACAAGGACCACAGCCCCTCCTGCTCTCATCGCCTTTGCTCCCTGAAAGTGTTTCAGAGATGGGAGGTCATATAGACGCCACTCTGATACGAAAGCCCCCAAACTCGCACATACTGTGCTGTTCAATCCTGTGGAAAAGGACGGACATGGATTGTTCTAGATCCCTGGGCAACGAAACCAGGCTGTGCACTGGGTTTGTCCTTCAGGGATTTCTGGCAGCACTTTCTCCTTTCTTCCATTCTAAACCCTTCCATCCTCTAGGTCTGACATCTGTCTACATAGTCATGGGGATCTTGGACAAGATCAGGGCCTTGTGCCGCAACATCGTGGCAACGGTGTATCCATGATTTCTGGTGAGAAGGGTCACGATCACTGGCAAAGATCTGGTGACAAAGACCATGAACACAGCTATAAGTAGGGGGAGAGGGGGAGGGAGGAAAATAGAGGGGGAGAGGGAGAGAGAGAGAGAGGAGAGAGAGAGAGAGGAGAGGAGGAGAGAGAGAGAGAGAGAGAGAGAGAGAGAGAGAGAGAGAGAGAGAGAGAGAGAGAGAGAGAGAGAGAGGAGAGAGAGAGGAGAGAGAGAAGAGAGAGAGAGAGGGATAGCGTGTATGAGTATGCAAGCGTGTGGTTGTGCGCGAGTCCGCGTGCATGAGTGTATGTGTGTGCGTGTGTATGTGTGCGTGTGCGCTTGCGTGTGCGTGTGTTTGTGTGTGTGTGTGCGAGCGTGCGTGCGGCGATGTGTTCCTGTTTGCGTGTGGGCGGAAGCGCGCGCAGGGTTTTTGATATCTTGTGAACGTATCTGATGTGTAAAGTTATAGGTATCCATAATGTATACGGTGGTTGGAAGCAAATGCGCGCGCGCGCGCGCAAAGGAGAGAGAGAGAGAGAGAGAGAGAGAGAGAGAGAGAGAGAGGAGAGAGAGAGAGAGAGAGAGAGAGAGAGAGAGAGACGAGAGAGAGAGAGAGAGAGAGAGAGAGAGAGAGAGAGAGACAGAAGACAGACAGACAGACAGAGCAGACAGACAGACAGACAGACAGCAGACAGACAGACAGACAGACGGGACAGACAGACAGACAGGACAGACAGACAGACAAAGACAACCACAGGCAGGCAGCTCGCGCGCGCACGCAAAAGCGTGTGTGTGTGTGTGTGTGTGTGTGTGTGTGTTGTGTGTGTGTGTGTGTGTGTGTGCGCGGCGCGCGCGCGCGCGCGCGCGAATGTGCGTGTTTTACCTCTTAGAAGAGCGACAATGAGAAATAAATCCACGTCACCACACAATGCACATTTCTTGGAATGTAATGTGTGGGGCTGAAGGAGGGGGGTGGGGTGGGGGTGGGGCTCCAAGTGGTTAGAGCGCTGTGCTGGCGGTTTGACTTCCGAGTTCAAACCATCCCGGAGACACTTCTTCAAGGGATCTTTTCCCCGTGGACTTATCAGTGCTGTCCCTAATCCTTCAAAAGTTCTTCGCATGAAACTATAATCCGAGGATCCTTGTGCAAATACCCACACATTTTGCTTACACGTTGAAGCCTGTTCCACTTTTTTGATAGAGTAGGCTTTTGGAGCGGATGAGAACATAATTCTTCAAAAGCTCAGACAGCAACTATCGTCTGTCGTATGAGCGAAAATGTGTTGCGCTGTCGTTAAGCGCCTAACAAGTGAAGCCCAGCGCTTCTGACTTCGGCATAGGAGAGATTTGTTATCACTGAATCTTTCTCAGAAAAAAAGACAGGAGAATGGACCAAGAAGGCAGAAAATAGACAAGGTGACAGGTGTAAAACAAAAAAACGGAGCAAGGCAGACAAAGAGAGGAATAGAAAAGAGGGAATTCGCAGCACAATTCTCTTACCAGTTCATCTTGTAAAAGGACGGAAGAACAAGGATATCAGCGCGAGTTGCCAGGGATCTGCACATTCCCTCCCATGGGCATCATCAGGATGGCGGCTTTGTGTCGATGTCATTCTGCTATGGGCGTCATCAGGGTGGCAGCTTTGTGTCTGCTGGATTTGGCCAGCCTGAAACATAACGTATGATACATGTCAATTCCATGTTAATGATTTCTATCTTTTGTTTCATTTTAGGTTGTTTAAAGCCCTACTGACCACGAAAGCCATATCAGAGCTGTCATCTCATTCAGTTTCTGTGGCTCTAGTAGCATTTTCTTTATTTATTCCCTCAAGTATCTGATACCGTCAATTCGAAAAATAAATGAGAACATGATCTTAAATGATTTGATTCTTTTCCGACGATAAAATAAGGCTGTGCTAAGGATGAGACTATAAACCAGGATCCGTGTGCGATCGCACGCAGAACATCTTGCATACATGTTAAATCCTCTTCCGCTTTTCGAAAGATTAGGTCATGTGCCGGTGAGAACAGATGATATTTACAAAACTGCATACACACGGGAACTGGATGTAAAAAATGCGCCCAAGCGCTTATTCCATTATCCTCGAGACAGCTGCTTGCACAACTAAAGAGACTGTACAGTCACTTTCCCTTGCCCCCCCCCCCCCCCTTCCCCTTGCCCCTCTTCAAAAAGTCAAAAGAAAATCGAAAACTTTAACGAAAGACAGGACTGTCATTATCAGAAAAAAGCCACTTATTCCATATCGTACCAAAAGCAAAACTTGAAGTATCCTAAGGCCTAGTGAGGTACCATTCAGTTTCCAATTTGATTTTTGCTGATCCACGTACATTCAAGAGCCAGATTTTTCTTTTTAAAAATCTGTTAGCGGAAATCTACCTGTCTCGCTATTGCTCTTTATTACAATAAAGATGCAAACGTTTTCTCTATGACAATGATAAAAATATACTTACGGGTTTTGCTTCGTCAGTCTTCTCAGAGTAGTAGGTTGAATGTCAAGTCTTCACAGGTCTTTCTTTTTTTTTTCCCCCTTCCCAGCAGTGCCAGTGGTCTGCACTGCAGCTAGGGCGCTGTGTAAAATGACACCTTGCAAACTGCCCTGCACCCCCCAGTTCACACACATGAACACTTTTCACGCGGAAAGCGAAAGTGCTCCAAAAAAAAAAGAAATAAACGAAAGAAAAAAAAAAGAAAGAAGAGGCAAAAAAAAGAAAAAAAGCGCCAAAAAAATATTGGTGACGTTTCTGATCTCTTCTTTTTTTCTGTTTTTGTATGTCTCTGTCTATTTGTCTTCCTGTCTGTATTTCCGTTCATATAATTATCTGTCTTTCTGTCTGTCCGTCTGTCTGTTTGTTTGTCAGACTCTCTCTCTCTCTCTCGAATGGGCCGGATGAAAAAGTATGTAATGCTTACTTACTCTGTTACCCTTGAAAAATAAGATATTTCATTCATCATTCTTCTTCTCTCTCTCTCTCTCTCTCTCTCTCCTCTCTCTCTCTCTCTCTCTCTCTCTCTCTCTCTCTCTCTCCTCTCTCTCTCCTCTCTCTCCTCTCTCTCTCTCTCTCTCTCTCTCTCTCTCTCTCTCTCTCCTCTCTCTCTCTCTCCTCTCTCTCTCTTCCTCTCTCTCTCTCCCTCTCTCTCTTCCCCCCTCTCTCTCTCTGTCCTCGTCTCTGTCTCTATTTGTCTGTCTGTCTGCTTCTATCTCTCTCTGCATCAGTGCTGACTCCACTCTCCCCAAAAGTCCTTTGGATGAGACTTTAAACCGAAGCCCCGTGTGCAATCGATCGCACGCAGAACATCTTGCGCTCACGTTAATCCTGTTCCGCTTTTCATAAGAGTAGGCCATCGTGTGTCGGTGGGAATAGATGACATTTACAAAGCTTCACACACACGGGGACTGGATGTAAAAAAGCACAAGAATGCTTATTCCATTATCCTCGATATAAAAGAATAAATCAAATCAAATCAAATCTCTCTCTATCTCTCTCTCTTTCTCTTTCTCTCTGTCTCACTGTCTCTTTGTCTGTCTCTCTGTCTGTCTCTCTGTCTGTCTGTCTGTCTGTCTGTCTGTCTGTCTGTCGGTCTGCCTGCCTGCCTGCCTGTCTGTCTGTCTGCCTGCCTGCCTGCCTGTCTGTCTGTCTGTCTGTCTGTCTGTCTGTCTGTCTGTCTGTCTGTCTCTCTCTCTCTCTCTCTCTCTCTCTCTCTCTCTCTCTCTCTCTCTCTCCTCTCTCTCCCCTCTCTCTCCTCTTCTTCTTCTCTCTCTCTCTCCCTCTCTCTCTCTTCCTTTTGTATCTCTCTCTCCCCTCCCCCCCCTCTCCCCCTCTCCCTTCCCCTCCCCTCTCCCCCCCTCTTTTCTTCTGTCTTTTCTGTCTCTGTCTCTATTTGTCTGTCTGCTGTCTGTCTTCTTCTCTGATCAGTGTGACTCCACTCTCCCCAAAAAATCCCTTTTGGGGGACTTTAAACCGAAGCCCCCTGTGCAATCGATCGCCCCGCAGGGAAAATCTTGCGCTCACGTTAATCCTGTTCCGCTTTTCATAAGAGTAG
>CM060328.1:5885721-5888221 GCA_030674155.1 Stramonita haemastoma | reverse complement strand
CCGTAACTGCGGATTTAATAAGGATCTTTTTTAAAAATTGCATGGTGATCAGTGGCAGTGAAGATAATATTGTAATGATTGTTGTTGTTTAGATTTTACGCCCGTTCACTCAAAGTAGTGTTAGACGAAAATACTTTTATGATGATGTTAAAGAAGTGTATGTGCTTTTGAAGATACTTAGACAGGGCTATACTCGACGCCTTCAGGCATAATTGTCCTTGCGTCAATCGTCCTTAAAAGATACAGACACATGCAGAGTTGGTGAGGCACTCTGAGCAACACTCTGAAATCAGTTATGTGAGGTGGGTGAAGCTCTACTGTGTGGTCCATGCCTTCCCAAGGATCCCATAACAAACCCACTCTGGGTAGGAGCCAGGCTGGAGAGCAAAAAATTTCCTATGACACTTTACGGATTCGATCCCGTAACCTTCCAGTCCGTAACCCAATGCACTGACCACTGCACTATTGCTGCTGGTCTATACCAGCCATTTTATCCTGACATCCTTAAATAATGAAGGGAAAAAGATGCTTCCTTAAAATTACCGCTTTATCTGTGGTTAGTTTTTGTGTGGATTCAGGATATGACGGCTCTCATGCAAAGACTAGCGCTACTATTCACTCCTTAGCAAGGTCTAAATAGCATGACCTCTATCACTGATGGGGACGGGATAGCTCAGTGGTCAGAGCACTCGCTTTCCCAAAGCTAAGGTTAAGCAGCATCGAGCTTGGATGAGTGACCGTCTGCACGTCTTGGCTTCAGTACAGTCCCCCCAGTTCACCCAGCAGTAAATGGGTACCTGCCCTCTTTAGGGTCAGGGAAGGTAAAGCAGCGAGGGAGAAGACACGGGCACCACCCTCAATATGCTGGCCCCTAGAGAAGCTGAGGTCTCTGAAGCCTCGCCCCACTACAACAATATAGGTTATGGGTCACCTTTAACTTTACCTTTTACCTATCCCTGTAGGTATTTGATATGAAGATGGTACCAATATAGATGGCTTGATGACTGGACAGAATCATAACATCGGCCTCCACACGTGCAGCTAATGGGGATAGAGGCTGAAGATGTCTGTCCTGTGGTGACAGCTGTGTGTCTTTTTTCTTCCTCGGCAGGGGATATTTTATGGACTGTGGTCCCGGATATTTTGCTTTTTTTGTTTAGCACGTAAATCGTTCCTACCATAATTATTGTACCAATGACCAATTAGGTTTTTGTAAAACATTATAGAAAATGTTCTTCAGCTGAAAAATGTATTGATTTTTTTTATTGTAGATGTGTTATTTTTTTGTTTTTGGGTGTTGTTGTTGTTGTTGTTGTTGTTGTTGTTGTTGTTGTTGTTGTTGTTGTTTTTAGGTGGGGGGTATCTCGGTGTTTTTTGCTTGTGTTTATCTACACTTCTTTCTATTCTTTTAATTTTATTTTTCATTGTTTTCTTGAAATGTCATTAGGACTCTGTCTCTGTTTCTGTCTCTGTCTCTGTCTCTGACTCTCTCTGTCTCTCTGTCTCGGTCTCTCTCTGTCTCTCTGTCTCTCTGTCTCTGTCTCTGTCTCTGTCTCTGTCTCTGTCTCTCTCTCTCTCTCTCTCTCTCTCTCTCTCTCTCTCTCTCTCTCTCTCTCTCTCTCTCTCCGCCAAGAGTGTTATGTTCATTGGCTTCTTTAAGTGTACACCTGAGGCACTACAATCAGAGACAGACAGAGAAAGGCCAAACAGCGTTTCATTCAGATTTTCCACGTTTCTTGTAAAGACACTGGGGAAAAATAGCGGCCATCGTCGTATCATTGGACTGATTTCCAATGTGGATATTCTGCCTCACTATCTCTCTCTACACAGCGGCCTGTGGGAATTGATAAGCCATTGTTCTTCTTGGAGATTTGGCTACGGCCTTTCTTTAGGGATGGTTCTGTTATCTTTATGACACAGGCATAAAATCATACATCAGTTTACATCTTGATGTTGTGGGTGGGCGTTCCACGGGCTGACACCACTGATGTCATTCAGAATCCAGAACCTGTATCAATCGTCAAGCCTGGAAATCACTGTGAGACGTAGCGATTGGTGCACACTGGGTGATAAGGTATGCACGTGTGTGGCTGCTGTGGAGAACTCGTGGCATAGCATATAATTATTAGAACAGTTTTCTCGCACACCAAAGTGGGAGGTCTTGTACCTGAATGATAAGTAGCGTAACACATTTTTGCTCATTTAACAGTCAGCAATAGTAATTATCTGAGCGTTTGACTAAGAAGAAGAAGCTTGTATAACCTATGCATGTTTGTCAGTCGTGTTCGACGACGACCTCCAAAACAGCACAGGAGGCATTTGCTGTTTCTGGAATTGGACAGGAATTTGATTATAGTGGAGATGCATTGCCCTCAGTTCATCTCCCGCCTCTCAGCCAAGAGGGTATAAGGACAGTCAGCGTTGGAG
Organism: Stramonita haemastoma; assembly: GCA_030674155.1. Taxonomy (NCBI): domain Eukaryota; kingdom Metazoa; phylum Mollusca; class Gastropoda; order Neogastropoda; family Muricidae; genus Stramonita; species Stramonita haemastoma. The sequence goes on along the minus strand of CM060328.1, from coordinate 5,885,794 downwards.
ATGTCCTCCAAAGGCCAACTAGCCCCAAAGGATGCAGCACTTAAAGGCTGTAAATGAAGTTATTACAACGGCC
>CM060328.1:5865721-5878221 GCA_030674155.1 Stramonita haemastoma | reverse complement strand
CCCCTTGTGCATAGAGACTTGTAAATCCTGATACACAATGACATACTCTACCGAAAAATGGAACACTTCTAGTCTGTGTGCAAGATGTACTGTGTGCATCCACATGCTGTACCTTGGTTTGTAATCTTATCCAAAGGACATTGTGTGTGTATGCCTGCGCGCTTGCGCGGTGTGAGTGTGAGCGTATGTGTGCTTGTGCGTGTGCACGCGTGTGTGTGTGTGTGCATGTGTGTGTGTGTGTGTGCGCGTGTGTGTGTGTGTGTGATTATGTGTGTGTGTGGGTGTCTTTATCTGTGTGTCTGTGTGCATGCGGTTGTAACCGGCATGCACGGATGTTTAATCTTGAAGTACCTTTTCTTTGTTATTCTTGTTTTTAAAATTAATTGTTTAAATAGCCCGAAACGCAAATACCCCACCAAAGTAATATTGTGCGCGCTCCTGCATGAGCGCGCGCACACACGCGGGCGTGCGTGCGTGCGAGTGCGTGTGTGTGCGCGTGCGTGTGTTCGGGTCAGTCAAAGTCAAAGTCAAAGTCAAATTTTGTATTTACAGATGGTACATTGAGTAGGCAAAAACAATTGCTTTTTTTCATCAAGCCATCTACAAATAAAAGTGTGTAAGAAAATGAAATGGGTGCTTGTGTGTGCGCGTGTTTGTATATCTGTGCGTGTATGCGCTGCGTGCATGTGTACACTTAAATTTATTTAAAAAACCTATTTCTGCAGTTTTACATGTACAAAGCTTATGTTACGTACATTAAATGCTAGCGCTTTGAATATTTTATAAGCTATATCGCTATACAAAATCAATATTTTTTTATAATAATACTGGTATTACTTTTATTTCAAAGATTTTGTTTAACTTAAGGAGATTTTACAGCTTGTTCGTGCATGTGTGTTTCTGATAGGCATTGAGATATACCTGTGAATTGACTAGAGAGTTTGCGTATATTTAGATTGAATATATTTTAATGTAAGGAAAGGGAGAGAGGGAGATAAACGTAAATGGAGATAAGGGTAGTGGAGGGCAAAGAGAGAGAGAGAGAGAAGAGAGAGAGAGAGAGAGAGAGAGAGAGAGAGAGAGAGAGAGAGAGAGGAGAGGAGAGAGAGAGAGAGAGAGAGAGAGAGAGAGAGAGAGAGAGAGAGAGGAGAGAGAGAGAGAGACAGAGACAGAGACAGAGAGACAGAGACAGAGACAGAGACAGAGAGAGACAGAGACAGAGACAGAGAGACAGAGACAGAGACAGAGACAGAGACAGAGAGTCAGAGACAGAGACAGAGAGACAGAGACAGAGAGACAGAGAGAGAGACAGAGAGAGATAGAGACAGAGAGAGATAGAGAGAGAGAGACAGAGAGACAGAGACAGAGACAGACAGACAGACAGACAGAGAGAGACAGAGAGACAGAGAGAGACAGAGACAGAGACAGAGAGACAGAGACGAGAGAGAGGAGAGAGAGAGAGAACAGAGACAGAGAGAGAGACAGACAGACAGACAGAGACAGACAGAGACAGACAGACAGACAGACAGACAGACAGAGATGGCAATACAGAAAAAAAGCTGTGTATGTATAAATATCATATCTTGTGCACATACATGACACCCGTAAACAAGTCGAAACATCCATTCATGAATAAAACAAGATCTTGATCCAGTTTTTGTTTGAGTTTTTGTCATATGTCAAGTATATTCCATTCAAACACTTAGCACAGAAAAATGTAAGCAGGTTACAAGCCATACATAAAACATAAACATGTCAAAATTATATCATGGATATATATCACACAAGTATCCGAACATCAGCACCCAAAAATCAGCAATACTTAAGCTACAAACTTACTCAAGTAAAATCACACACACTCATGTTTTTGTGCTTTTTCATATCCCTTTTCATCCAGTTTTGACTTTTGCTTTTAATTTAAAAGCAGCTCTGAAGCTTTTTCGTTTTGTTTTATTTCAGCTGCGAGCCGGCTACCCAACCCTAACTCCAACCTTTTTTGCTGAAGGGGGAGGTAGGCTTTTCCCAATGCTCTGACCAGCAGTGACGCAATGACTGACCCACTGACTGACTTTTTTCAATGATCACACTATTCAAATAATATACCAAATTGCTTCTTTCAATCTAATATGTTTTTAAAACATGGAAGTAACAAAACTACTTGATTCCAGCCATGTTATCGTTACGACCAGAAAGCACAGACACCTTAAAATGAGTAAGTGCAAAACATCTAAGTGCAAGTTGTAAGAGGGAGTTTTGCAAAGCTGGCATTTTCCCTCGGGACAGAAAGTCGGTTGGGGAAGTCAAGTGCCAGTGGTGTGTGCTCACCACTTAAAAAATTCTAACATATACATTTTGTCCACTCTATACAGAGCTGTTGTGACATACAGTAAAAGTGGAAGCAAAACTGGCAACAAACAACATTTTGTTGATCCTCTAATAATAGAAACTGCATTACCTTCATATCAAATAAATTAGGTAATTTAAACAGGTTGTGAACATTTTCCGCACCTTCGTAAATTTCTTCTTAGAATTTTAGATCAAGATCCACTGGGTAAAAAACAACTAGCAAAGCGAATAAATCACTGATAAAACGCGCAATCCAAAAGCAAAATATGACAACATACTACTGACAAGTGGGGTTTTCACTTCAATTCACCTTGTCATAGGAGTAGAATTATGTAAAAAAAACAGCTTCATGTTGAATACATATTAAAAGAATACACCTAAAACTCGGCTTTAACTGCCAAAAAAGTATAATATTCAACTCTACTGTTGACCCTGGAAGGATACAACATAGGAAGAAGGGACAGTATAAAAGTAAAGCACAGTAGCTGAACCAAAAATGAATACAGATACCATGCAAAACTTGTCTAAGGATTCCACAAATTTCCTGTGCTGAAATGCACGATTTATCTTTGCTAAATCAGTTCAAAGCATGCGCGCACACACACACACTAACACACACACACACACACTAACACACACACACCACAATTCACCACCCCATACCACCCAAAATATATACATTTGACTTGATTCGACTTGAATAGATCCAAGGGTTTTGTACAACTGCTTGTAAACAGTTTATCATTAACCATTTTAATTAAAACTAATCACACATACTCCAATCCAATCTTTTTAGCCCCACCAATCCAATAGGCCATATCGGGGCTTTCACCTCGTCAAATTGCACATGCTAAACCATGTTGTAGTTATACACATCCCAGGTATCGTGGAGTATCAAAGTTAAAGCAAGAAGACAGGACTGACACCCCCCCCAAAAAAAAAAAAAAAAAAACACAACCAAACAAACAAGCAAAAAAAAAAACAAGAAAAAACCCAAAAGAAAAAAAAAAAAAAAAAAACCCTGTCCTGCATTGTATCATCGCAAAAATACACTATTTCACAACATTCGCTACATTGGAATGATGCTTAAGACACTCCAGATGGAGCTTCATACTTTCAGAAAAGCAGGAAAGTATAACATAGTGCAATACAAAGATTGAACAACTGCCAGAAAGCAGACCATAAATCTCTCAGCTATGAGCACTGATCGAAATAAAGTTTCTCACTTTAGTCCTGCTAATACAAACTTTTGTGGGGCTTCCAACCTCCATTTTTAAATCTCCGGCTATTTACTCTTAAATTGTTTTATTTTCTTTTACTTTTTCCGTTATTCCGAGGTTTTTGCTGTGTTTAATGACAATGTGAGATTTCTAACCTGCTGCTCTTTTTTCATTTTGAAATTGAAGAAAAACAAACCTAAAAAACTAAACTAAAAACAAAATTTTAAAACATGTCAGGACTGCTACAGAGGCGAAAGTATATTTTGGCTGAGAATGGGAATCAAAACTGCTGGGAGAGAGATGCAGATAAAGTATTTTTAATTTGGCTGGGGGTGCTGCGACCTGGGTAATGGACTGAAAGCAAAAGGTAAGAAGGAAATACGGTAACAGGACATACTGATACAACTTGCCAGCTATCTTATACACACATTTTTACTCAAACCAAGTTGAATGAAAGATTGACATTTTTCTTGCACCATATTCAGTAAAAATACAAATTTAAAAAAGCAGAAATGGGACAATCATTCTAATTCACAAAAAGGTAAAGGTGTCCCATAACCTATGTGATCGTTGGGGAGAGAGTTACCAGAAACCTCAGCTTTTCTAGTGGCCAGCATGTTAAGGGCGGTGCCCATCTCCTCTCCTTCGCTGTTTTACCTTCCCTCGCCCTAAAGAGAGCAGGTACCTATTGATAATGGATTTGTTAACACCTGAGCTATCCTGTCTTTTTTAATCCGAGGTTGTTAAAGATGTACACGTAATATTTTTGAACATGAAAATGTCTCCATTCTATTAAAATTTTAATGCAACGCTTCACTACTTCCTTCACCTCACCTATCCATATTTACAGCGATATTTATTTTAATCCGATGTGTTTCACACCCGCAAATCCAGCAATGCAATAAATTTTCTTAGAAACCCTGCTACACTTATGGACACATTTAATTCGTCATTTTGTTACTGGCTATTTTGTTGTTCTATTTAGCACCCGAAGCCCAAAAACACACGTGCGTGCGTACGCGCACACAGAGATACACACAGACACACACAGACACACACACATACACAGACACACACACTGCGCGACAAACACACGGAACCACACCGAAAACACACGGAACAACACGAAAAAAACCAGAACCACACGAAAACACACAAAACTACACGAAAACACAGAACTATACGAAAGCATACGGAACCACACGAAAACACGAACATACTTTCTACTCTACGCCTATTTTCAGCAATGCAGTGTCACTGTGCATTGCTTCAATCATTACCCCCTACACCACCAGTTCCCAATATTTGTGTTTCACATCTTTTCTTTAAATGCCCTCCCTCACCATATGATCCCTTCACTGGACATTCTGCAACTGACACCCTGTACTGTTTTTCAATAAATTCTAAAATACTCTTTTCTCATCCCTATGTACAAGAACACTACCTCCCCGGCCCCCCTTCCTTCTAACCTTTTCGCTAAAATTCTGCATCCCTCCTCCCAATGAACCTGAAAAAATTAAATATTGTGTCAACATAACCACGCCCTTCCACCCCCGAGAATGATGAGGACTCTCAGTATAAAGAGCAACCACACTTTCTGGAAATGCTGTGCAAGAAATTTCCTCTTTTCTATCCTTCCCTTTTTTCTGCCTTTCCATTCTTCTCTATCCTCTCGTTTATTTCCTACAGACCCAGACAATTCTTGTGCTTTTTTCTTGCATCTTTTCTCGTTTGAAAACTTCTTAATGGACTGCCCCGACGCGGGAATGTTTCGGCTGAGGCCAGTAAGGCTTGTCTGCAGAGGAGCAGCGTGGAAAAAGACCAGGCATTTTCCATTCCAGCCAATACGAGGGAACGAAAAAAAGTGTCTTCAGCATATACTATTATATCTACCTGCCTTTTGTGTCCACGTGGGGGGCCAGGGTTAGAGTTGAGGTTAGTGAAAACGTTAGTGTTAAAGAGTTAATAGCGGGTAAGGGTTACCTGTCACATTGTCGGTCTGAATGATAGAAAAAAATATGGACACAATAGGCACATAGACAAAAAGTAAGTAGCTATAGACACAATGGTACTTAGCTCCCAACAGTGTGGGGCTTTAAATCAAAATCATCATTCCTAGCAACGGCAGATTTTACTGTCAAAATTTTGGTTGATCGATTAGCTAGATTTCCGAAGTTTACGAATGGTGACAAATTTATGTATGCGATCGGTCAAATTGATTTCAAACCCAGAATATTTTCTTTTAGAAGTTGCATCCCGGAGAAATGGAGAGCCCCCAAAAAACTCGTGCAAGAAAAATTATATCAGCCAGATTTTTTTTCTATTTCTGCTGTCTCAAATATGAGCACCCAGACCCCCTTAAACATCTCTTACTTTTCCTTGCCTCTTTCCAGCCTGATATCTCCTCCCCACAACTACCCATTTCACACACACACACACACGCACACACGCACACACACACACACACACCACACACACACAAATGCACACAGAGACACCCAAAAACAGACACAAACAAAACACACACACACACATACAGACACACACACACACCAGACATACACAGAGACAGAGACACACAGACAAACACACACAGACACAACACAGACATGGACACAGACACACAAAACCACAAACGTGCGCCACCTATTTGCATACTGGGGCAGGGGCTATCGCTCCTACCAGCACTCTTTGGCCTACTTTTCGAACAGCAGAACGGCTTTGTAACGTGTGCGCAAGATATTCTACATGCGCTCCCACACGGGGCCTCGGTTTATAGTCTCATGAAGAGGACTCCTCCAATCATAATTATCTACTTTTGCGTCCAACTGGGAAGAAACTAGCTCGGCTGGGAATCGAACCAACAATCTCATGGTTTGTTTGTTGGCAAGCAAGTCTTAGCCACTCTGTAATCCTTCGTAAGTTCTATTTATTTTATTTCATTTTATTTCATTTTATTTTATTTCGTGTCACAGCAGATTTCGCTGCGTGAAATTCGGACTGCTCTCCCCGAGAAGGGCGCTTCGCCACAAGTGCAGCGCCTAACCATTTTTTTTTTCATGTCTGCAACTGTATTTGTTTCCCTATCAGAGTGGCTTTTTTCTACAGAATTTTGCCAGGGACAACCCCATGTTGCCGTGTTTTTACGCGAGCTAAATAATGATGTATGACACACGGGACCTCAGTTTATCGTCTCATCCGAAAGACTACCACACAGACCACCACTCATAGTCTAATGGATGGGGGAAAATTTGATGCCCAAACGCGATTCGAACCGACGCACACTCCGACCCGAACTTTTCGCTTTCTAACACATATTTCTACTCAAACCAAATTGAATGGCTGTTTCATTGCTTTGTTTAAAATTTTTTTCGAGGTCTGGCACTTTGCTGCCCAAGGACCGCATAGGTTATGGAACACATTGACCCATCACCCAATAACAGTGAACAATTATGTTTATGTCAAAGAGATATCACAAAGCTTGGACAGTAACTATCAAGGGGGAAATACACTTAAAAGCACTATTATTCGATTCGAATCTTTTGGAGAAAAAAAACAAAAACTAGCCCCTATTTTGTATAAAAGATATCACAAAGCTTTGACAGTAACAATTCAAGGGCAAAATGAATACGTAATATCATGATGATGGATGATGGATGGATGATGATGGATGATGATGTGTGATGGATGGTGGATGATGGATGATGATGGATGGAGGATGATGATGATGGATGGATGGAGGAGGATGGATGATGATGATGATGATGGTGGTGGTGGTGATGATGGTGGTGGTGGTGATCATGGTGATGGTGGTGATGATGATGATGATGATGGTGGTGATCAGGTGATGGTGGTGATGATGATGATGATGATGATGATGATGATGGTGGTGGTAATGATCATGGTGATGGTGGTGATGATGGTGATGATGATGTGATGGTGGTGGTGGTGATCATGGTGATGGTGGTGATGATGGTGATGTGATGGTGATGATGATGATGATGATGATGATGATGTATTTCAAACTCTTAAAAGCACTATAATTTGATTCGATTCTTTTGGACAAAAAAACAAAAAAATAGTCCCTTCATGTCAAAAAGTTATCACAAAGCTTTGACAGTAACTATCAAGGGACAAATACTCCTAAAAGCACGATTATTCGATTCGATTCCTTTCGAGGAAAAAAGCATTACTGGTACCACAGGGCATAATAGTAAAATCAGTCTCCTACAACCAAATTCTTTCTGAGATTCATTAAAAAAAAAAAAATGACACGAATTTTATAAAATCCCAAAATATATTTCAAGGATAGATATATATATATTTTTTTTTTGGGGGGTGCGTTCCTGGGTTAGAGCTCCTAAGGACGCCAATGGCAAAATTTTGAGAATGCGACTTTTTCTTCGCCATTAAGGTGGCCATACTCCAACATCGGGGATGTCTAAACACGACACCTGTGTGCATGGCTTTTTTTTTTTTCAAATGTCATCCGGTCCCACCGGAACACAACAGCTTACATTTTCAAAACGCTTTGTTTAGTGTTGTGTAAGATGTTCTGCATTTGCACAAGGGGGCCTCGGTTTACAGTTTCATTTGAAGTGAAGGGGAGTGGAGTCGGCACTCATGTCGACTTTAGGGGAAACAATTCGAAGACGTCTGGGTGTTGGCAGCCAAAGCCTGGAGTTAGGGGTGTTGTCCTCTCTCTCTCCTCCTTGCTGACCCTTACCTGCAGTCTGGAACTGCTGCCAGATCCCTGAGATGCTTTGCACTTGCGTCCGGCACCAGAACTCCTGAAAACAGCCTTAAAAAGCGACTTTAGAAATCCGGGCGGTTTACATGTTCCAGAAAATCAAGTCTGTATCTTTCAAAAATATATCAGTATCTACTAAAATATATCCGTATCTATTTAGAATATATCAGTATCTATTACAAAATATTTCCAGTATCTATTAAAAAGATATCAGTATCTATTAAAAATAAATGAGTATCTATTAAAAATATATCGTTATTGTTATCTGGGGAAATAAAGCTCTAATTACGATGGGGACCAAACCCGGACTTTTCGCTTTATAGGCAGGAATGTTACCACTAGACCCTCGAGCCCAATGTGTGACCCCGCGCGCCCCAAAATATCCTGCGGAAACAAAACCAGTTCAATTTGATGTGCCACCGCGAGCCAAATAATGTTAAAAAAAATAATGTATGCATAATGGCGTCTTTAGACATCCCCGAAGTCGAGGTGCAGCTAAACGGATTGCAAAGGGTTTGCCTACACAAAACCTCACCATTGGTTTACCTGGGAGCTCTATCCACGGAACGAGAAAGAAGTCATCATACTTACGCTTGTGAGTTCTTGGTACGTGGTGCATGGGTGCGTTTTGCAGCCACGATGGTTGTCTGGATTCATTCTGCTGCCACGATGAAAGACACGCCCAGGACTGATTCGATCCCCATGACAACTGTTGACACATATGCCAGACTTCGGAGGATTCAGAGCAAGAAGGGAGAGACCCAGAAAGGTCTGGGAAGTGCATTAAGAAAATGTTTGGGGCGTGAGGTGTCCCTTCCCCTCGTGAGCACGGTTTACGAGGGTAGGCCTGCTGTGCCGTTTCAGGACACCCAAATCTTTGTTCCACGCCACTCTAGGTGCGCTCTCTTTGTGACCACTACGGAAAAGGTTGAACGGATACTGACGGCAGTACTCAACCCTGTGGTCAGTGAGCCTTGCAGAGAACTTCCGGGACAAAGTGTGATTCGAGCTCAGAAACTAGGAAGGACTGGGCGACTTTTGCGGACATTGAGCACACACACGTTGACAGATCAAACTCTGTATAAACACGCCAGGAAAGTGTGCAAGACAGGGGTTGCGTGTTCGGATCCTCTGCAACCCTACCTCTTTCTGCGGCCGGTTATATGTCGGATAGCGGATGTCCACAAGGACCACAGCCCCTCCTGCTCTCATCGCCTTCGCTCCCTGAAAGTGGTTCAGAGATGGGAGGTCATATAGACGCCACTCTGATACCAAAGCCCCCACACTCGTACATACTGTGCTGTTCAATCCTGTGGAAGAGGACGGACATGGATTGTTCTAGATCCCTGGGCAACGAAACCAGGCTGTGCACTGGGTTTGCCCTTCAGGGTTTCTGGCAGCACTTTCTCCTTTCTCCCATTCTAAACCCTTCCATCCCCTAGATCTGACATCTGTCTACTTTAGTCATGGGATCTTGGACAAGATCAGGGCCTTGTGCCGCAACATCGTGGCGATGGCGTCTCCATGATTTCTGGTGAGAAGGGTCACGATCACTGGCAAAGATCTGGTGACAAAGACAATGAACACAGCTATCAGTAGGGGGAGAGGGGAGTGAGGACAATAGAGGGGGAGATGGAGAGAAAGAGGGGGGGGAGAGAGAGAGAGAGAGAGAGAGAGAGAGAGAGAGAGAGAGAGAGAGAAGAGAGAGAGAGAGAGAGAGAGAGAGAGAGAGAGAGAGAGAGAGAGAGAGAGAGAGAGAGATAGCGTGTATAAGTATGCAAGCGTGTGGTTGTGCGCGAGTCCGCGTGCATGAGTGTAAGTGTGTGCGTGTGTATGTGTGCGTGTGCGCTTGCGTGTGCGTGTGTTTGTGTGTGTGTGCGAGCGTGTGTGCGGCGATGCGTTCCTGTTTGGGTGTGGGCGGAAGCGCGCGCGGGCGCGTATATGTGAGTGTTTTCAGGTTTTTGATATCTTGTGAACGTATCTGATGTGTAAAGTTATAGGTATCAATGTATACGGCGGTTGGAAAGCAAATGCGCGCGCGCGCGCGCAAAGGAGAGAGAGAGAGAGAGAGAGAGAGAGAGGAGAGAGAGAGAGAGAGAGAGAGAGACAGAGACAGAGACAGAGACAGAGACAGAGACAGAGACAGACAGACAGACAGACAGACAGGCAGACAGGCAGACAGACAGATAGAGAGGCAGACAGACAGAGAGGTAGACAGTTAGACAGACATACAGACAGAGAAAGACAAACACAGAGACAGACAACCACAGAGACAGGCAGCTCGCGCGCGCACGCAAAACCCTGTAGGTGTGTGTGGGGGGGGGGGGGTGCGCGCGCGCGAATGTGCGTGTTTTGCCTCTTAGAAGAGCGACAATGAGAAATAAATCCACGTCACCACACAATGCACATTTTTTGGAATGTAATGTGTGGGGCTGAAGGAGGCGGGTGGGGTGGGGGTGGGGCTCCAAGTGGTTAGAGCGCTGTGCTGGCGGTTTGACTTCTGAGTTCGAACCATCCCGGAGACACTTCTTCAAGGGATCTTTTCCCCCTGGACTTATCAGTGCTGTCCCTAATCCTTCAGAAGTTCTTCGCATGAAACTATAATCCGAGGATCCTTGTGCAAATACCCACACATTTTGCTTACACGTTGAAGCCTGTTCCACTTTTTTGATATAGTAGGCTTTTCGAGCGGATGAGAACATAATTCTTCAAAAGCTCAGACAGCAACTACCGTCTGTCGTATGAGCGAAAATATATTGCGCTGTCGTTAAGCGCCTAACAAGTGAAGCCCAGCGCTTCTGACTTCGGCATAGGAGAGACTTGTTATCACTGAATCTTTCTCGGAAAAAAGACAGGAGAATGGACCAAGAAGGCAGAAAATAGACAAGGTGACAGGTGTAAAACAAAAAACGGAGCAAGGCAGACACAAAGAGAGGAATAGAAAAGAGGGAATTCGCAGCACAATTCTCTTACCAGTTCATCTTGCAAGAGGACGGAAGAACAAGGATATCAGCGCGAGTTGCCAGGGATCTGCACATTCCCTGCTATGGTCATCATCAGGATGAGGGCTTTGTGTCGATGTCTTCTGCTATGGGCATCATCAGGATGGCAGCTTTGTGTCTGCTGCATTTGGCCAGCCAGAAACAAAACGCATGATACATGTCCAGTTCTATGGCAATGATTTCTCTTGTATTGCATTTTAGGTTGTTTAAAGCCCTACTGACCACGAAAGCCATATCAGAGCTGCCATCTCATTATGTGTCTGTGGCTCTAGTAACATTTTCTTCATTTATTCTCTCAAGTATCTAACATCGTCAATTCGAAAAATAAATGAGAAAATAATGATTTCATTCCTTTCCGATGATAAAATAAGGTTCTGTAGACTATAAACCGAGGTCCCGTGTGCGAACGCACGCAGAACATCTTGCACACATGTTAAATCCTCTTCCGCTTTTCGAAAGAGTAGGTCATGTGCCGCTGAGAACAGATATTTACAAAACTGCATACACACTGGAACTAGATGTAAAAATTGCACTCGAGCGCTTATTCCATTATCCTCGATAGGGAAGAATAAATAAATAGATTAATAAATGAATGAATAAATAAATAGATAATATAAGCTACTGAAGGAATCAGTATCATCACAATAGCACTTCCCTGTTGATATCCTGAGGCCTTTCAAGATAAAAACCACCCCAACCTCCTGGAATTTAAGTGCATGGAATTCCCTCTTTTCGATCATTCTCTGTGTGTCTGCCTTGTTACTTTTCTTTCTGTCACCCCCTTCTTTATTGTCTACCTTCATGGTCCATTTTTCTCTATTTTTCCAGAAATACTTAAAAGATAAGTTTTCTCCTACGCTGAAGTTGTGTGTGCTGGGCTTGACTTGTCAGGGGCTTAACGGCAGCGGAATGCATTTTGGCTTATTATGACGAATAGTTGTTCTCTGAACATTTGACGAAGAAACAGAAGACTACTCCGACAGCTGCTTGCACAACTAAAGAGACTACATAGACACTCTCCTTGCCCCCCCCCCCCCCTCCCCTCTTCAAAAAGTCAAAGAAAATCGAAAACTGTAACGAAAGGTAAGACTGTCAGTATAAGGAAAAAGCCACTTATTCAATATTGTACCCAAAACAAAACTTAAATGTTGTCAGAAAAACATGAGGTACCATTCAGTTTTT
>CM060328.1:5840310-5865621 GCA_030674155.1 Stramonita haemastoma | reverse complement strand
TTGTAAAAGGACGGAAGAACAAAGATATCAGCACGAGTTGCCAGCGATCTGCACATTCCCTGCTATGGGCATCATCAGGATGGCGACTTTGTGTCGATGTCTTCTGCTATGGGTATCATCAGGATGGCGGCTTTGTGTCGATGTCTTCTGCTATGGGCGTCATCAGGGTGGCAGCTTTGTGTCTGCTGGATTTGGCCAGCCTGAAACATAACGTATGATACATGTCAATTCCATGTTAATGATTTCTATCTTTTGTTTCATTTTAGGTTGTTTAAAGCCCTACTGACCACGAAAGCCATATCAGAGCTGTCATCTCATTCAATTTCTGTGGCTCTGGTAACATTTTCTTCACTTATTCCCTCGTGTATCTGACACTGTCAATTCGAAAAATAAATGAGAACATAATTATCTTAATGATTTCGTTCCTTTCCGACATAAAATAAGGTTGTGCTGAGGATGAGACTATAAACCGAGGCCCAGTGTGCGAACGCACGCAGAACATATCCACACATGTTAAATCCTCTTCCGCTTTTCGAAAGAGTAGGTCATGGCCGTGAGAACAGATGGTATTTACAAAACCTGCATACAACGGAAACTGGATGTAAAAAATGCACCCAAGCGCTTATTCATTATCCTCGAGACAGCTGCTTGCACAACTAAGAGACTGTACAGTCACTTTCCTTGCCCCCCCCCCCCCCCCCCCCCTTTCCCCCCTCGCCCCTCTTCAAAAAGTCAAAAGAAAATCGAAAACTTTAACGAAAGACAAGACTGTCATTATAAGAAAAAAGCACTTATTCAATATTGTACCAAAAGCAAAACTTGAAGTTGTCTAGGCCTAGTAGGATACCATTCAGTTTTCAATTTGATTTTTGCTGATCCAACGATATTCAAGATCCAGATTTTTTTTTTTAATCAAAATCGTTAGGGAAATCTACCTGTCTAGCTATTCTCTTTATTACAAATAAAGATCAAACGTTTTCTCTATGACAGTGATAAAAATATACTTACGGGTTTTGCTTCGTCAGTCTTCTCAGAGTAGTAGGTTGAATGTCAAGTCTTCAAGGTCTTTCTTTCTCTCCCTCCCCAGCAGTGCCAGTGGTCTGCACTGCAGCTAGGCGCTGTGTAAAATGACACCTTGCAAACTGCCCTGCACCCCCCAGTTCACACACATGAACACTTTTCACGCGGAAAGCGAAAGTGCTCCCAAAAAAAAGAAAAAAAGAAAGAAAAAAAAAAAAGAAAGAGGCAAAAAAAGAAAAAAGCGCCAAAAAATATTGGTGACGTTTCTGATCTCTTCTATTTTCTACTTTTGTATGTTCTGTCCATTTTCTTTCTGTCTGTATACCCGTTCATATAATATTGTCTTTCTGTCTGTCCGTCTGTCTGTTTTTGTCAGACCTCTTCTCTCTCTCTCTCCTCTCGTCTCTCTCTCTCTCTCTCTCTCTCTCTCTCTCTCTCTCTCTCTCTCTCTCTCTCTCCTCTCTCTCTCTCTCTCTCTCTCTCTCTCTCTCTCTCTCTCTCTCTCTCTCTCTCTCTCTCCTCTCTCTCTCTCTCTCTCTCTCTCTCTCTCCCCCCCTCTCTCTCTGTCTCTGTCTCTTCACTTTTGTCTGTCTGTCTGTCTATCTCTCTCTCATCAGTGCTGACTCCACTCTCCCCAAAAGTCCTTTGGATGAGACTTTAAACCGAAGCCCCGTGTGCGATCGATCGCACGCAGAACATCTTGCGCTCACGTTAATCCTGTTCCGCTTTTCATAAGAGTAGGCCATCGTGTGTCGGTGGGAATAGATGACATTTACAAAGCTTCACACACACGGGGACTGGATGTAAAAAAGCACAATATGCTTATTCCATTATCCTCGATATAAAAGAATAAATCAAATAAAATCAAAATCTCTGTCTCTTCTCTCTCTCTTCTCTTCTCTCTTCTCCTTCTCTCTTCTCTCTCTGTCTCTTCTTCTTCTCTCTTCTGTCTGTCTTCGTCTGTCTCTCTCTCTCTCGTCTTCTGTCTCTCTTCTGTCTGTCCTGTTCTGTCTGTCTGTCTGTCTGTCTCTGTCTGCTATTCTGTCTCTATCTCTGTCTGTCATTTGCTTGTCTGTCTGCCTTCTCTCTCATGATCTCTCTCTCTCTCTCTCTCTCATCTCTTCTCATATTCTCTCTTTCTCTTTCTTCTCTCTCTTCCAGAGAGATTCATGTCAATGGTTTGCCATTGTTCTGAGGAAGGAAGAACTATGTTTTGCTGTGTGAAATCTGCTTGAGGCATGAGCATATTACGTTTTGCTGTGTCAGAATTCCTATCTGAGGCATGAGGTTTATATTTGCTATGTCAGTTATGATAATCCTTCTGAGGCATGAGGTACTATGTTTTGCTGTGTCAGACTCCGTCACTTATATGAAGCATGAAGTTTCAGGCCTTTCCCCTCATCGCACACAGTCAACAGTGCCAGCTTTTGGACAAAAACCTTCAGCACAACTGGCTCTATTTTCTCCTACACTGACTCCTTTCTCCTTCACCCTTTTGCCAGGAGCATGTCTGTCTTCGGGTAGCTAGAGAATGACATTTCGATCTGGACACAGGCCTAGACACTCCTGAGGAACTTATTCACCAAGAAGATGAAGTTGTCAGCCAGGCGGAGAAGAAGAAGTTCTGAGCTGGTCAAGTGTAGTGAATGA
This sequence comes from Stramonita haemastoma, assembly GCA_030674155.1. Taxonomy (NCBI): domain Eukaryota; kingdom Metazoa; phylum Mollusca; class Gastropoda; order Neogastropoda; family Muricidae; genus Stramonita; species Stramonita haemastoma. The sequence goes on along the minus strand of CM060328.1, from coordinate 5,862,951 downwards.
ATTTGTCATTCAGGCCAGCATTGCTCCTGTGGGGCATGTAAGATAGGAATCGGAATAACTTTGGGCACCTGCTATGGGGCAGGGAGAGGTCAGTTTCAGTTTCATCGAGAAGGGTCAACTGGTCAGATCTGCTACGTGCCAATAACACAGGTTGCTAGTGCTTCTGTAATAGCATTGAAAAAAAACCCTGATATATCTTGTATCGGATTATGGTTTTCTTTGGAGTAGAGTTTGCAGGTTATATGCAGACAACTACATGTCTTTGTGAATTGATGTGTTAGCAAGAAGTAGCAAAATGGTGTTGTTGGACGTGTACAGTTCTGAGCTTTTTGAATGCAAACTAGGAACATGTTTGTTTTTTTAAATGCAGATCAGTAGCAATCAATAACAAAACTACGCCTTTTGACAAAAATAGTTTTCTTTCTCTAGTAACACAAAAAGAAGCAAAGAAAGAGAAAAAATCAAAACGATGAAAAAAAGGTAATCGGATTGTCAGTCATTTGTGGGCGACTATTTTATTTTGGAAAAACATTCCTGAGTTTATATCTATATATATATATATATATATATATTATATTATATATATATATATTTATATATATATATATATATATCATAATATATATATATATTATATATATATATATATATATATCTCAAAATAAAGAAGAGCTATTTCCCTCTCCATGCAGACATTTCAGCTCAAATCACACTCTCTCGATAGCGATCTAAAGCTCTGGAGCTATCTGCCACAAAAGGACAAAGAAAAAAAAGACCTGTCACGTTCTCTGTCTGTGTCTTGGTCAAGGTGGTGAAGAAAGACACACGTACAGTGGGGTTCACGTCTGAAGACACATGGCATCCTTCCATAAAATACACACTTCAGCCTCCGTTTTCCTGGCTTTGGGTAATTGGATTGACACTGTTGTGAAGATCCGCTGTAACTCGTTTACAACATTGCTCAATACACAGCAAGAACAAAGAAATAATAAGATTTTCACGCAATATCTCTCTTACAAACACAACACATACTAACACACACACGCATGCACGCACAGACGCACGAACGCGCGCGCACACACGCGCGTGCCCGTGCGCGCGCCACACACCGCTGCCCGCGCCGCCACACACACACACACACACACACCCCACACACACACACACACACGCACGCACACACACACACATACAAAGACACCCACACACATGCACACACAACACACACGCTGACACATTCATGTTTGCACAAAGGTTGAATAATTGAGGAGAGAGAGAGGAGAGAGAGAGAGAGAGAGGAGAGAAGAGAGAGAGAGAGAGGAGAGAGGAGAGGAGAGAGAGAGAGAGAGAGAGAGAGAGAGAGAGAGAGAGAGAGAGGAGAGAGAGAGAGAGAGAGAGAGAGAGAGAGGAGAGATTCTTTTTATCGGATACAGAATAAGCATCATGGCTTTTTCATCGGCCGTGGTATGCAGTTTGTAATATGTCATCTGTTCCCACGACACGATGGCTATTTACGAAAAGCGGAAACAGGATTAACGTGTGGCAAGATGTCTGGTGCGTTCGACACGGGCTCGTTAAATTCACCGAGAGAGAGAGATGAGAGAGAGAGAGAGAGAGACGAAGAGAAGAGAAGAAGAAGAGAGAAAATGAGAGAGAGAGAGGAGAAGAGAGACTGGATGAATAATGAATGAATGAATACGAAAATGAATGAATGAATGAATGAATGAATGAATGAATGAATGAACGAACGAACGAACGAACGAGAACGAACTGAACGAACAATATTAAATAAATAAATGAAAACAAGAATGAGTGAATGCTTTTTATTTTTCAAGGATTACAGATAAGCATTCTCAATTTTTTTTATTCATCTGGCCCTTGTTCTGATTAAGGATAATAAACAACAAAAACAAACAAAAATAATAACAAAAAATACAAAAGAAGGAAAATACCAAAAAAAACCCAAAGCCAAATCAAAGCAATAGCAGCTCCCTCCTCCACAAAAACCATCACCAACAACAGTTCAGCCTATGATTTAGAAAAAAAGGGATATATAGGTATACATTCAACAAACGCATAATCCCCAACTGGATACATTAATAATTATTTAAACTCATGAGACAGACATGTATTTAACAAACATAAGTCCAAAGTGACGCGAACATTAATGTCAACACGGATGCATTGAGTTATAATTAAGTAAATCAAATACATTAAGATAGAGAGGAAATATTAGAAAAAAGAGCAGCCCAAACAAAACGAATATATAATATAATATAACTTATAATAATTATACAGTTTTACTATTATCGTATATTATATTGGTCAGGTCCATAGCATGGTCCTTACTAAAAAAAAAATCCCCAAATGCCGCCATCAAAGACATATTTTATCTTATGGCGTGTTTTTTTGTTTGTTTGTTGTAGTTTTTTTAAAATCTTTGACAAACATCAATTTTTGATGATAGTGAAGTTGTAGCTGGTTACCTGCACTTGTTTTTCTCCGCTATATTTTCTCATTATATGATTGGTTACGTGGAGAAAAGCATCTCCTCGAGATCCAAGTAAAGGCCATTTTTCTTCAACTTCTACTGCCTGTGCCAGCACTGAAAGTGTCCGGTAATGTTTGGGTTATCTTTGTTATCCAGCTGGGACTAGCCTATCAGCTGGGTACCGACTTTATGATGTCCCTTGCATCCTTTCTAATAAAGAATCCCCGAATATAAGGCCCAAACATTGACTTGGTGCATATTATTTTCTTCTATATTCAGTTGTTGTTTTTTTTTACAACATTTTTCCTAACACATTTTCTTTCTCTTTCCATTTTCATCTTTTACTGGCAGCAGTGGTAGGCCACAGGAATATCTACCTATTCTTAGGGCTGCAACAGACACTTCTGAATTCTAAAAAAGTGTCTTGCTCTTAACACAAAGGGTGAGTGAGGTTCCAAGCACTGTCGGGACCTCAGAAGAGTGCTCAACCAGGAAGCGAAACTCGACTTAGGTCGGGCCGAAAGCAGTGTCCTTATTCAATAATTTCCCACATGCTGCCTTCAAAGACATTTATTGTATAGCGGATTTGTTCTAGTTTTTTTATGAATCTTATGAAAACATCAACTTTTATGATGAGTAAAGTTGTAACTAGTTACCTGCATTTGTCTATCTCCACTATTTCTTATTATATTATATTACTATATATTATATATATATAATATATATATAATATATATATATATATATATATGCGTGTGTTCAAAAATATTTCTTTAAAATAATATATATCTTAAAATAGCTATCAACGACAAACACCATTGTAAAATAAATTTGCAACAATAAGATGTTGCGTCCTATAAAATGGCCAAATGTAACTTTTTAAACCGTGTTAATGGAGAGAGAGAGCATCTTCGGGTTGCATTAAATCTCGAAATAAACTAAACAGCACATGATAAATCACCCATACAATACCATCCTTCTCTTGAAAAACTGCTGCCAATACAGGAAAACATTAAGACACAACACGAACAGAACTTTCATACGCAAAACAATTTCTGCAAATACTTTGTGATAACAAATAAACATTACAATATACTTTCCAAAGAAGAAAAAAAAAGAGGTACAAGTTTTGGGAGGAAAAAAATGTATATATTTATAACACGAGGATAAAAACTTGAATAACAACCGGTAGCTGGGAAAATAAAATATTTATAGCAAATGATAAGTATCTATAAAAGAGGAAGTCAGAGAGAGAGCTAGAGAGAGACATACGTACATACAGACAGAGACAGGGATCTTAGAAAGAGCTCATCTTTAGATAGCATTAACATCAAAGCAGCCAAATATAGGAACATGCCCTACACAAAAGCTTTGTTACGTGAAAACCCTGTTCTCTATACGATAATATATAAGGTTACAGCATGCAAGGAGACATCCAAATGTGAACACATTGTTAAATTTCCGCTAAACAAAATAAACAAACCAGTACCTTTCGGTAAAGCGAAGGAAGAAAAAGTTTCACATAAGGAAGTAACCAGCATTATATATATATATATATATATATATATATATATATATATATATATATATATATTATATATATATATATATATATATATATATATATACCACGATAAAAGTATACAATTACATTATCTAATTTTGAAATAAAGACATTGAGATTAAATAATAAGTTTATTGAAGAGAGGACAGACAGACAGAGACAGACAGACAGAGAAGCTCCCATCCTGAGTGTCCCTGGAGTTAACATCAGTGCTGGCTCCACTCTCCCAAAAGTCTTTGGATGAGACTGTAAACCGAGCCGCACGCAAACTTGCGAACTAATCCTGTTCGTTTTCGTAAGTGGCATGTGTCGCGGAACGATACATTGTCGACACACTGGACTGATGAAAATAAGCACATGAGTCTAATCCATTTCGATAGAAGTAGGATAATAAAATAAATATTGTGTCATACTTTGGTTTCTGTAAACTACAGATACAAGACCCAAGCTTTGTGCCTGGTCAGCAACTACCTGACACAGCTCTGCAACTTGCCGGAAGTTTGTATTTTGTCCCTGAATTCAGTAAGTAGAAAGTAGCTGCAGTGGTAGACTTGTCTGCTACCACCTGGAATAATTCATAGAACTCTGCATGCAAAGACAGAATTTGGTTAGTACGGAAGCAGGTTGGAAAACTGGATCCAAGCGATGCGCGCTCATACGTGAAGTGCTAATGTACGTGAGATCACTTTGAATGCTAAAACTAGTACTGTGAGGAAAATGTTATGAAATTTCTTTGAATGTTATATCTTGCATTTATTGCAAAGTTCTAGAAAACATATTATACCACTATGATGACTGATAGAGGTTTACAATACAAAACAATGACAATTAAGGGCTTGGGCATCTTCATGCAAAAAAAACACGGCTTAATGTATGTTAAATGCAATATAGCACAATAAACTCAATCTAATTCTAGTTTTGTAGCCTTTCACAAACTACAATTCATTTCAAGATGGACGTAGCCAGGTTTTTTTTTCTCAGGAAGTAACTACATTTCCCTCCTCATTCATTTCCAGACGTTGTTTGTTTGTGAACAGCTCCATAATTGCATTTTGACAGGTCGTCTGCTTCAACGTGTTACAACCTTAGAATCCCTTTCCTCCAATGCAAGGCAAACGAGTACAGTCCCTGTTCTGGATATTGTCGTTAGCCATGCTTACAGACCATATCCATCATGTTGAATGATATCAACGCCATGTTTTCAGAGTTGATTTAAAAATAGTAACATACAATCCTTGCTGGCAAACTGCTTTGGGAGGATTCAGTTCAATCTTCAATGGTAGACGTCGATTGTATTTTATAAAAAATGGCGTGCAGTTACACTGTTCCTATGCCTTGCTTTCTACATGTCTTGTGGTCAAACAAAATATGTGAAATTACGAATCTTTTGCGCTAGTGACCTAAGGCAGCAGTGGTTTCAATTGCAATTTGAGTGTTATTGATATTACCATATATATCGTTTACTAATATAATAAATATAAAGATAATTTTATTCTTTTGTTTAATATTTTTTGAAAATACAGCCTATCTGACAACTACAAAATAATCATGCTTTTCATTTTACATCTGCAGTTACATTAATTTTCGATTTTCATACTATTTATGAACACTTTGACAAATTAACATTACAATAACTAACAGTGACCACTTGTAAATGCGACTCACTTATGCTGTACGTCACATATCTTTCACGGTCAGAAAGAAAATTAAAATGATGTTAGAGCTGGATGCTGATGCTATAGCTTCTCTGCATGTGAACACACACACATCACACACTACACACACACTACACACACACACACACACACACACACACACAACACACACACACACACACACACACACACACAACACACACACACACACACACACACACACACACACTTTTAATCACATTTTCTTTAGTATAATCCAAAATGTCAAAACAATTCCTAGCAACATCATAACCATTGTTCCATCTTTTTTCCCCCTATAACAGTACACAACAATCTATTCCCCTCTTTGTGCAGTGGCAGGCTTGATGACTGTATTGAAAGTTGCTGTGCAGTTCCAGTAAAACCATGCCACACTTTCTGACAATGTTGTGAAAGGAAAAAAGGTCTGTCTGAAATTACATTTCTTTGTTGGTCAAGAAATATCATTACTCTACAGTCGAAGAGAGCAAGAAATCTTTTGTCCTTGTGGACGCATGTGCGTGTTTCACAACACGCGAAGAGAAATGTGGGGGTGGAGGAAGAAAGAGGAAGGGGAACGTAAAATATTGGTGAAGGAAAATGTGTTTTTTTATTTTAAAGGCTTTTTTTCTTTGAAATGTTTATGTGCACTAACATACCCTGTATTACCTGATTGTGCAGTTTTTTGTCCCTCTCCCTCTCTTGATGGCTATGCCTATATTACTATCACTGGAACAGTAAGAAGTCCGTTCCTTTCCTTTCTAGCATTTGTGTAGTATATTTAATAAGCCTTGTGAGAATGCTGGGCGATCTTCAGTGCAAAAGTACCTTAGATTGTGAATTTTGCGATGTACACTTCACTTTTCTAATACTCTCTTACTTTTCTCTTCATTCCTTACCCACCACCCACTACCTCCCTCCTCTCCTACACTCTCTCTACTCTCTCCTCTTCTCTCTCTCTCTCTCTCTCTCTCTCTCTCTCTCTCTCTTTCTCTCTTCTCTCTTCTCATCATCTCTCTCTCTCTCTCTCTCTCTCGTTCAAACTGTATTCTTACCATTTGAATATTGAAATTGTTTTCATATGTCTTTGTGTTTAAAGATTTTGTGTTGTTTTTTTAAATCTGTTTTCTTCCCCCTTTTATGCCTACTTTGCTGTTTTTCCGCTACACACAACACACACGCACGCACAACACACCACACACACACACACACACACACACACACACACACACACCCACACCACACACCACACACAACACACCACACCACACACACACGCACACACACACCACTCACACACTCACTACACTCAGCATCATATATTTGTAATGCCTTCTGTTTCATGGTCCTGAATATTTCTATTTTTAAAATGTTTTTTGCTATGTTATTTTGTTTAAATATTATCAGTGTATACAGTTGGGATGACGCGTTTTGTTGAATGTTTCTGTTTTCTTTTTAAATATTGTTGAACTGCTGCTGTGGTGATGCTGGTATTAGGGGTAGGGAGGGGTTTCTAGCTTTATTCCTGATCAGGCAAGGGCCGATGAAAAAGTATGTAATGCTTACTTACTCTGTTACCCTTGAAATAAAGTTATTCATTCATTCATTCATTCATTCATTCTTCATTCATTCATTCATTCATTCATTCATTCTCTCTCTCTCTCTCTCTCTCTCTCTCTCTCTCTCTCTCTCTCTCTCTCTCTCCTCTCTCTCTTCTCTCTCTCTCTCTCTCTCTTCTCTCTCTCTCTCTCTCTCTCTCTCTCTTCCCTGGAGTTAACATCAGTGCTGACTCCACTTTCCCCAAAAGTCTTTCGGATGATACTTTAAACCGAGGCCCCGTGTGCGAACGCACGCAGAATATCTTGGCACACGTGAAATCCTGTTCTGCTTTTCGTAAGAGTAGGCCATCGTGTGCCGGTGGGAAGATATGACATTTACAAAATTGCATACACACGGGGCCTGGATGTAAAAAGCACAAGAATGCTTATCCCATTATCCTCGATATAAAAGAATAAATCAAATCAAATCAAATCAAATCCGTATTGCATTGTCCTTCTCCCCTATTATCTGGCATTCAGCAAAGTACAGTTTGCAGAGATTCTGAATGAGACTGAGGTAAGAATAGGTTTAGTCTGCACGCTAACATCAAGACATTTCATTACCAAAAAAGTGCTATCGATTTGAAAAGAGAAACACTAGCAACAAGGGGAAACCCGTTAAGCAATAAAGACAAGACATAGCCAACGTGCATTGTTTTTACTGTTTAGTTAATAAGACAATGTTTTCTTTTCTTCTGGTAACAGGGTATGCAAAGGGTAGGGAAATATGAGTTACATTTACCCCAGTGACCATAGTTAAATTCTTACGTTTGAAATAACACTAACTGAGGATCGAATTTTGACTGCTTGAAACTTGTGTAGCAAGAAAGACAAACTGAAATTTGAAATTTAATTTCTTGAAATCTGTGCGACAAGAAACACTAACTGATAGCGTTGAATATCTGGGGAATGATAAAAAAATGTAGCTCTCTCCCTCTTTCCCTATCTTTCTTTTCTAATCTTTCTGTATTTTGTAATATTCCCCTTTAGAGGCTGGAGGAAAATAAAACAGGCTAACAAACAACGTATCTGCAGCATCTGGGAAATGTCACCAGAAGATTGATTTTCTTTTATTCTGTGTTCTCTGTTTTCACTAATAATAGAACATTTTCTGAAGGTTTTTCATGAGAACTATTGACTTTCGTCATGTGTATACTTCACACACACACACACACCACACACACACACACACACACACACACACACACACACACACACACACACACACACACACACAAACACACACACATCCATACACACAACACACACATGCACACACACGCGCACACACACACACACACACACACACACACACACACACACACACACACACACACACACCCCACACACACACACAACCACCACATTCCACCACAGCATCCTTTGATCATGAAGAATGTCAAAACCACTTCTTGCAGAAGTAGGAAAACTGCTTTGTGCAAACCTTTTTTTTTTTTCAGTTCATACCTCACAACAAAGCAATACGTTTCCCCTCCTTCACAATAGCAGACGTTGATTAGCTGTACCCCTTGTGAATTACATTGTACTTTGAGGATCATACGACACACATACTAGAAGGAAAAAGTCTGACTGAAGTTGCATGTCTTTGTTGGTCACGAAATGGTATGTCTCTGATGTCAATTGAAACAGGAAACCTTTATTGTGTCCGTGGGTTGTGTGCAGGTGCGTGTTTCATAACATGCCAGTGACAATCTTTGTGTTTGGGGGGGGGGGGGGGGCGGGAGGTGAGAAAGGGTGAAAGGAGAAAGGAACACTGGAAAGTAGAGGTTTGATAGTTTTACAAGATCGTTTTGTAAATGATCACAGGTTGTTTTGCGGGCATACACTTCTTGGTTTGATACCTTTGTTGGGGTCTATGTGTGTCTGTCTCTATCTGTCTGTCTGTCTGTCTGTCTGTCTGCCTGTCTGCCTGTCTGTCTGCCTGTCTGTCTGTCTGTATGTTTGTCTGTATGTCAATCTGTCTGTCTGTCTCTCGTCTGTCTGTCTGTCAGTCTCTTCTGTCTGTCTGTCTGTCTGTCTGTCTGTCTTCTGTTGTCTGTGTCTTCTCTCTCTCTCTCTCTCTCTTCTCTCTCTCTGTCTCTCCCTGTCTCTGTCCGTCTGTCTGTCTGTCCTCTGTCTGTCTGTCTGTCGTTCCTCTCTCTCTTTTCTCTCTCTCTCTCTCTTTCATTCTCTCTCTCTTTTGTTTCAAACCTGGTAAAACACACACCCCACACACACACACACACACACACCACACACACACACCACACACACACACACACACACACAACACACACCACACACACAAACTGCATTAGTGCCTACACAGTGAACACCATGAATTTCAAAGCGTTGAATTGCCACTGTAAACCTGGTGACAGTTTCAGGGCACAACAACGACAAGAAGGGAGAACATTTCTGGCACTGACACAAAATACAGCCCCTGTTAGTGAACCAGATGTTTTAGTTTTTTGTTTTTGTTTTTGAGGTTTGGGTTTCTTGTTGGGTTGTGTTGTGGTTGTTGTTGTTGTTTGTATTGCTTTTGTTGTTTTGTTGACGTTGTTGTTGTGTCTATTATTATGTTTCTGTTTGTGTATGTTGTATAATTTTGGTTTTGTTTTGTTTTTTGTGTTGTTTTGCTTTGTTGTGGCTTGATTTGGTTTGGTTTTTATTTGACATAAAAAATACAATTGTTGTGCTTATTTGACCTTTTAAGAAGAAGTGTACTCACAGTGTAAAGAATTCTTACAGCTGCTGTTTGTCCAGATGACTGAAGGTAAATTCTACTTGCTTGAAATGTATATGCTGAGAAACATAAACTGGTGGTTTAAGTTTAACTGTTTGAAATATAATTATACACCCCAAACCCCAAAACTGATAGCACTGACTATTATTTTGGGGAAATAAAATCTCCATATATCTTTCTGAGCTTCTTCTAGCTTTCTTTCCTCTATACATTCTATCTGTCTCCTGTCTAGTACTCCCTCTATGTAGACTAAAGGGAAAAATCTCACAAACATATTGAGTGTGCGATATCTTGGAAATGTCAGCTGGAGGATACGTTTTATTGTACATTCTTTGTTTCCATTAGTAGTAAAAGGTTTTTGTCTTGGAGACCTTAGACTGCAGACATTTGTAACACACACACCCACACACACACACACACACACAACACACACACACACACACACACACACACACACACACACACACACACACACACACACACACCAAAACACACAACACACACAACACACACACACACACATCCTTTGATCATGAAGAATGTCAAAACCACTTCTTGCTCCAACAAAAAAAAATCCCTGTAAACTTAGGTTTTCTTCAGTTCACATGTCAGAACAAAGCAACTCTTTGGGCTTTCTTATATTTTTTTTTACAATGATAAGTTGCACTGCTTGCAACTCACACTACACTTTGATTAGAACACGACATACATACTAGAAACTGGAAAAAGAAAAATGTCCATCTGAAATTGCATGATTGTATTTGTTGGTCACGAAACGGTCTGGCTCTGATGTTTAGATGAAACAGGAAGGGAAACCTTTGTGTCGCGTCGGTGAATGCATGTGCGAGTTTCACAACACGCCAGTAACAGTCTGTGTGTGGGAAAAGGAGGGGGAGAAAGGAGAAGGTAGGGCTGGGGAGGAGAGAGCTTAAAACATGATTTAAACAATTATTATTTTAGTAAATGATTACAGGTTGTTTACTGGAAAGGGGAGGGCTTGATATATTTTACAGGATTATTTGGAAATAATGACAGGCTGTTTACTGGTCCACACTTCTTAGTCTGCTACATTGTTGAGCTCTCTTTCTCTCTGTCTCTCTGTTCTCTGTCTCTGTCTCTGTCTCTGTTCTCTCTCTGTCTCTCTGTCTCTGTCTCTGTGAGTCTCTGTGTCTGTGTCTGTTTATTTTTTATTTCATTTTTTAAAGTTCTTTGTATATCGAGGATAATAGAATAAGCCCTCATGTGCTTTTTTCATCCAGTCCTTGTGTGTATGAAGTTGTGTATAGTAGATGCTATCTGTTCTTACGAAAAGCGGAACAGGATTTAACATATGCGTAACATGTTCTGGTGCGTTCGCACACAGGGCCTCGGTCTACAGTCTCATCCGAAGGACTTGTGGGGAGAGTGGAGTCAACACTGATCTTAATTCCAGGATATAACTGTCTGTATGTTTGTCTCTCTCACTCTGTCTCTGTCTCTGTATGTCTCTCTCTTGGAAATAAAGGTGGGACAAAACATCAGTACAAACACAGAAAATGGGAACATTGTATAAGCACAGTGTAGCATCATCTTCAAAGCGTTGGCCTGGTTACTGAAGCACCAGTGATAATGCTGAAGAGCACCACTGCACTGACCAGAAGAAGGAACATGTCTGGCACTGACACAAAGTACAGCCCCTGTTAGTGAACTAGATGTGTTTGTTTCTTTGTAATTGGGTTGTCTGTTTTTTGTTGTTGTTTCTGTTGCTTTTCTTCTTTTTCAGTTTTGCTATCGTTGTTTTGTTCGTACTTCTTTTGGTTTTGTTTTTGTTTGTTATGCTTTTTTATTGTTTTGGTTTGGTTTGGGGGTTTTTAATGGGGAAGGGGATATATTTGTCGCGCTTATTTGACCTTTTTAGAAGACAATATATTTAAAGTGTAAAGAATTCTGACAGTTACTGGTTTTCTAATGACCGCAGTTAAACTCTAACTGCTTAAAATGTATTCAGGAAGAAAACATAAACCGCTGGTTTATTCCAACTACTTGAAATCTATGCCGCAAGAAATTCCAACTGAAAGCAAATGACTTTCTGGGGAATTACATATCTGTAAAACTCGCTTTCCCAGCTTTATATCTTTTCCTCTTTCTTGCTTCTTTCCCTCGCTGCTTGTATGCTCTCTATGGTAAGTCGGTCTTTGTGTCTGTCTGTCTGTCTATCTGTTGCACGATGTTTATGTTACTACACTTTATCCGCGCGTGTGTGACTGTGTGAAGAATAATACTAACAACAACAACACTCAGAGGCCACATTTAACTATCTTGCTTTTTTTTTCAAAATGGCGTTCAGATCGACACAGGTACAAGCTAAGAAAAAAAAGCATGATTAATCAATGAAGTATCAAAAATATGGCTGGATAAACGAGAAAGACACAAATAGAAAAAAATACAGAAATTAACTGCAATATTCTCTTATCTTGGTGATGCCATAAAAGAAAGGTAAATATTAATATGGAAGTGGGTAAACTTCGTAGTGCTTACTTTATTTAGACCTTAAATTCGTGATGTTTTAGGCTATTACAGCATCATTATTCATGAGAACCTAGAATATAAAATGTACAAACACCAAAGGAATTTACCACTCACCAAAGTGTTGTGAATGAAAAATAAGGATACAACATATAACTGGCCGTTTGGCTCCTTGGGATTCTGTTAAACTAAATTTTACACAGTCTTTCCTCTGAGAAATGTATTGCATGAGGCGTACAACGTGATATGGAGCATGTGCTTCACTGATTTTGGAATAAGCAGCACAGTAGTGATGGGACTTATGGCACCAGCCGCCATGGTGCAGTGGTTAGCACCTTGGATTTCGGACTGAATGTTGCAGGTTCAAATCCCATAAGTGTCATAGGGATTTTTCGGACTCCGGCCGGCTCCTACCCAGAAGGAGAGTGCTGTGGGCTCAGTAAGAAGACTGGCACCACACAGTCGAGCTTCATCCACTTTATGAATGCGGATTTGTGAATGTTGCTCAATTATCTGATCATCATTGCAGGTGTTGTATCTCTCGGGCCCGGTTGACGCCGAGATTTATCATGATAGTAAGCGTAGAGAACAACCCTGTCAAGTAGTCTCAAAGCAGATGCACTTCCACAGCAGCATCATTACATCATCCTCATTACCATTGATCATCATGCAATAATAAAAATTGCCTCTGAATCGGTAGTCCCCGTTGCTCTGGTCTCATGGTGACCTTAGATTCAGTTTACCCATACACTTCTGCGCCTGTGGTGAGTTGTGTCAAAACCTTTGGAGGTTCGCGGGGGAATGTCGTTGGAGGGATGTTGTTGCGGTCGCCACCTCTTGTGGGTGACTCACTTAGTCTGGCTCCGCGACTAAGCTAATAATGTCGTTAGTGGGGGGCTTAGTAGGTGGTGTCCTGAATATGTTAGATCAGAACAGGCACCACTGAACACCACTTAAGTGACCCAGCAGAGGTGCAGGGCCCTCTGGCTGGTGGTCACACGGCGGCGAAATATTGATGGGCTCCCTGTGGACTGCCGACCCTGAGGATGATACATGACGAATCAGGATATGGCCCTGTAGTGAGATATTGAAGATGAAAACTATCAGCGTGAGAATAGCAGGATGGGGACGTTACAGAAGATGTGGCAACAACAAAAAAGAGAGAAAATGAGATCTATGGCTATTTACTTTATTACTGCTGCTATTCTACTACTACTACTACTACTACTACTACTACTACTCACTACTACTACTACTACTACTACTACACTACTACTACTACTACTACTACTACTACTACTACTACTACTACTACTACTACTACTACTACTACTACTACTACTACTACTACTACTTACCAATGATAGGGAATATTACCACAAACATGAATGCCAGTATTCTGTTCATTCTAGTTTTCAATAGTATCGACAATTGTTGGAATGACAAGACAAACTGGCTGTAAAAGTACGACCTAACGACCTTACCTTGTTCTGCATACAACCAAGGCCAAATCGGATTATCTTCTCCTGTTTCTGAGTCTGGACTGTGTTCCATGGAAACAATGAACCCTGGAGGTAGAGTCACATTGTAGCTATTAATATTTTCTCGCTAGTCACGTTGTAGCGATCCATATTCTTTCCCTAGTCATGTGTAGCCATTCATATTCCTCTCCCTTTCTCTCTGCTCAGACAGGGAACTTCCACATGACTGGCAAACTCAATCAGGACGCGTACAGTCTTGCCCCCCTGAAGACTTTTTTATAATTGTTGTCAGACCGGATGGAAATGTCGCCCATGAGTCAGAGGCCGCCAGGGGCGAGAGAGAGAGAGAGAGAGAGAGAGAGAGAGAGAGAGAGAGAGAGAGAGAGAGAGAGAGAGAGAGAGAGAGAGAGAGAGAGAGAGAGAGAGAGAGAGAGAGAGAGAGAGAGAGAGAGAGAGAGAGGCAGGTGAGTGAACTCTGGGCAGCGAGGGAGAGCTGGTCCCTTCAGGCGAGCATCAGGAAGTTCTGCTCAAGCTTTCAGGTCACTGATACTCCGCTGTCTGCTTGAATAATCACCACACCTTTTTTGTGGCCGCAGATATTTCCACGATACGCCAGTGGGGAGAAACACAGTCTTGTCATTTTTTATGATAGTTTTATCGTCATAATTTTCATTAGGGTATGATTAGGATATGATATGTATCATTAGGAGTCAAAGTCTTATTTGAAAAAAAGAGATGTATTTAAATATCAGACATGAAACAAAACAGTCAGTCCATTAAATTAGAGATATAAAGCACTTGGCTGATAGTTTTATTTTTAAAGATGCCTTTTTAAATATCATATGTAAAAAAAACGGTCGGTCAATCAAATTAGAGTTCTAAAGCCCTTACATTTGTAAAAGGGATAATCATGATGTCAATATTATGCTGACTATAGCCCACACTATGGATACGTGTGTGTGTGTGTGTGTGTGTGGTGTGTGTGTGTGTGTGTGTGTGTGGTGTGTGTGTGTGTGTGTGTGTGTGTGTGTGGTGCGGTGGTGGTGTGTGTGGTGCTGCGTGCGTGCGTGCGTGCATAAGTGTGTGTGTTCTCTTTATTTTACTCTTATTGTTTTCTTTCAACACTTTTTTTCTTTAAAGGAAAAAAAACACGTCGTTGAGCGCATCCGATTTCAGCATGATGGCAGTGTTGATGAACTCTTTGCAGAACCCTAACTTCAAATCGGTCCAGGGGGCCACAGTATCACCCTCTTCTTGCCTCTTCAGTTTCCCAACTCTATCCACCTTTGTACATGATGATGGATGGAATAAAGGACAGGTCTGAAGTAAAGGCCTCTGTGGGAATCCATGCAGTGAGGTCTGTGACCGACAGGCTGACATGACCAATGCCCAACAGGTTTGGAATATCACCATTTTCAGACTGATGGAGAAACGTAGATCTCTGCAGAGTAAGTTGGGATGGGATACTGAAGTCAGCAGTAAAAACTTTTTTCATAACTTTATTTTTTCAAATCTGAAGAATTTCCCGTCATCTTCTATGAATAACAAAATGGTTACTTTATACTGCAGAATGACCAGTCTTGACTTTTACTATGTCTGGTTAATGATCATGTGCACGATGTGTTTACCCACTCATTGGTCAATGATGACTGACTGTAGACCTGTGACCTGGGAGACATAGTCAGACAGGAGGCAGTGGCTATTATGGCTGTGCACGATGATTCTTTTTATTTATTTATTTTAAAATTTATTTTATTCTTTTATATCGATGATAATGGAATAAGCACTCATGTGCTTTTTTACATCCAGTCCCCGTGTGTATGTAGTTTTGTAAATCCTGTCATCTGTTCCCACCAGTACACAATGACCTACTCTTACGAAAAGCAGAGCAGGATTTAACGTGTGCGTAAGATGTTCTGCGTGCGTTCGTACAGGGGACCTCCTCGGTTTAATGTCCCCTCCGAAAAAACTTTTGGGGAGAGTGGAGTCGGCACTGATGTTAACAACTCCAGGGTAAAAATTCCTTAGACAGGAATCAAACCCGGGTCGTCAAATTGCGAGCGCAATGTTCTGACCGCTAGACTATCCCGTCTCCTCTCTTTTCATCATGGATGCTAATTTCTTTTCTTTTCTCTTGCTGCCTCTGGTATGTCTCAGTATAACAGGGCATTTCCAAAAGAGCGTGCAGGTTTCTGATAAAGCCTTCTTCCCTGTTCTCTGTCTCTGATGAGGGGGTGTGCTAACCATGTGGAAAGTTCCTGTCCATACACCGAGAATATGAGTGACGCTCCACCACATAAGGAGTCGCATTGCACCAGAGGTCAGGTTTTAGCTGACATTCTTTTTTAATCAGCAATGAAATAGCTAGAGCTACAATAGAAAAACAACAGATTGAAAATCGGACAATTCTATGAAAAGTTATTACATGTTGAAATGATAGACTGTCATGAAATGACAAAAACAAGAAACGGACAAGTTTAGCATAATAAAAATGGTCAGAATGAGGGGTTGGGCATTTTTGAAGCACGTTAAGAAGCAAAAGGATACAAAATTACGACTTGGTATTTTATTACAAGGTAGAATAAGAGCTATAGTTATATAAACGATCTAAATCTGAAAATTGCCAACTTGACCCCACCTGCCTTAAATGGCTTTAGCGTAAAAGTGGGTTATGTGCTAAGCGACTCATTTCGTGGTGGAGCATCACAAATATAATGCCAGTGAGTGCAGACACCTCCAGGGTCCATCTTCCTTAGAGAGAATGAGTAGACTAGTTGACAAGAGGTACGTTACCTTCTTTGCCGAATTCAACGTTTTGCGTACACGATCCTTAGCTTGTTGTGTAGGTATAAGCTGTATAAAGGGGGCGGGAGATATAAGCGGTTAGTGCGCTCGATTTACCCAAGTCAAGTTAAGCAGCGTCGAGTGCTCATTAATTTGAGAGCGGCACCAATCTCCTCTCCCTCGCTGCTTTACCTTCCTTGACCCTAAAGAGGGCAGGTACCCATTTACAGCTGGGCGAACTGAGGGGGGGACTATACTGAAGCCAAGGCATGCAAACCGTCACCCACCCAACCGGTAACCACGCTCAACACTGCTTTGACTTGAGGAAAGCAAGCGCTCTGAGCACTTAGCTACCTCCCCCCACCCCCCACCCGCACGTCATATTGCAATAAGAAAGCGAGTCACAAAAAAGAGCCATGAAGCCTTAGTCACAGACATTGTCTTCAAGTGCAGCCATTATAGCAGACAATGCCGTTACTATATACACTGTCTTGCCCAGGCACAACAGCCACTACCTCCTGTCTGACTGTGATTCTGAGCACAGGGCTTCAGTCAGACGTCATTGACCAATGCAGAGGGTAAACACATCGTGCACGTGATCATTAACCAGACAGTAAAAGTCAAGACTGGTCATTTGCAGTCTAGAGCTACTATTTTGTTATCCATAAAAGATGACAGAAAATTCTTCAGATTTGAAAAAAATGTTACGAAACAAAGTTTCTATACTTACTTCAGTGTTCCATCTCAATTGCAGAGCTTTTCTGCAGAGACTTACGTTTCTCCATCAGTTTGAAAATGGTTAAATTCCAAACCTGTTGGGCATTGGTTTCCATCAGTCTGAAAATGGTGGATATTCCAAACGGCTGGGCATTGGTCTCCATCAGTCTAAAAATGGTGAAATTCCAAACCTGTTGGGCATTGATCTTGTCAGTCTGTCGGTCACAGACCTCACTGCATGGATTCCCACAGAGGCCTTTACTTCCGACCTGTCCTTTATTCCATCCATCACCCTGTACAGAGGTGGATAGAGTTGGGAAACTGAAGAGGCAAGAAGAGGTTGATACTGTGGCCCCCTGGACCGATTTAAAGTTAGGGATCTGCAAAGAGTTCATCAACACTGCCATCATGCAGGAATCAGATGCGCTTAACGATGGTTGTTTTTTTATTTTCTTTAGGAAAAAGAGTATTGAAAGAAAACAATCTCTCTTCTCTTGTTTCTCATGACCGGAATGGTCGTGGAGGAGACATGAGAGACGATTCTGCAGCCAGCCGTCGCCATCCATCCCTGTCCTCCGCCTTCCGAATGAGTGTTGGACTGTCCAGGTGGGTCCACTCCTTGATGTTATCCATCCAATAAGAGTAAGATAAACACACACACACACACACATACACACACACACGTGCGCGCGCGTGCGCGCGCATATATAGTATGGGTTGTAGGTCAGTATAATATAACACGATTATCTCATTTTATGATATGTAGGGGCTTCAGAACTCTAATATGATTGACTGACCATTTTGTATCATGCCTGATATTTGAATATGACATATGTTTTTTCACATAAGACTATCAGACAAGTGCTTTAGAACTCCAAATTTATGGACTGACCGTTTTGTATCATGTCTGATATTTGAATACATCGTCTTTTTTCAAATAAGACTATGACTTCTTATGACACATATCATATCCTAGTCATATCCTAATGATATTTTATGACAATAGAAACTATTATAAAACAAATGACAAAGACTGCGTTTCTCCCCACTGGCGTATTGTGGAAATATCTGCGGCCAAAAAAAAAGTGTGGTGATTATTCAAGCAGACAGCGGAGTATCAGTGACCTGAAAGCTTGAGCAGAACCTCCTCATGCTCGCCTGAAGGGACCAGGCTCTCCCTCGCTGCCCAGAGTTCACTCACCTGCCTCTCTCTCTCTCTCTCTCTCTCTCTCTCTCTCTCTCTCCTCTCTCTCTCTCCTCTCTCCTCTCTCTCTCTCTCTCCCTCTCTCTCCTCTCTCTCTCTCTCTCTCTCTCTCTCTCTCTCTCTCTCTCTCCCTTCCTCTCTCTCCTCTCTCCTCTCTCTTCTCTCTGTCCTCTCTCTCTGTCTCCTCTGTCTCTCTCTGTCTCTCTCTGTCTCTTCTCTTCTGTCTCTGTCTCTCTCTGTCTCTCTCTGTCTCTCTCTGTCTCTCTCTCTGTCTCTTTCTCTCTCTCTGTCTCTCTCTGTCTTCTCTGTCTCTCTCTCTGTCTCTCTCTGTCTCTCTCTGTCTCTCTCTCTCTCTCTCTCTCTCTCTCTCTCTCTCTGTCTCTCTCTCTCTTTTCTCCTCTCTCTCTCTCTCTCTCTTTTCTCTCTCACTCCTCTCTCTCTCTCTCTCTCTCTCTCTCTCTCTCTCTCTCTCTCTCTCTCTCTCTCTCTCTCTCTCTCTCCTCGCCACAGGCGGGTCTCTGACTCATGGGCGACATGTCCATCCAGGTCTGACAACAATTATAAAAAAATGTCTTCTGGGGGGGCAAGACTGTATGCGTCCTGATTGAGTTTGCCAGTCATGTGGAAGTTCCCTGTCTGAGCAGAGAGAAAGGGAGAAGAATATGAATGGGTACACTGTGACTAGGGAAAAGAATATGGAACGCTACACAGTGACTAGGAAGAAGAATATGGATCGCTACACTGTGACTAGCGGAAGAATATAAATTGCTACACAGTGACTAGGAAGAAGAATAAGGATCTCTACACAGTGACTAGGGAAAAGAATATGGATCGCTACACAGAGACTAGGGAGAAGAATAAGGATCGCTACACAGTGACTAGGGAGAAGAATATAAATTGCTACACAGTGACTAGCGGGAAGAATATGGATTGCTACACTGTGACTAGGGAAAAGAATATGGGTCGCTACACAGTGACTACGGAAAAGAATATAAATCGCTACACTGTGACTAGGGAGAAGAATATGGATCGCTACACAGTGACTAGGGAGAAGAATATAAGTCGCTAGAATGTGACTAGGGAGAAGAATATGAATCGATACACTGTGACTAGCGAGAAGAATATGAATCTCTTCTATGTGACTTGACCTCAGGAGTCCATTGTCTCCATGGAACGCGGTCCAGACACAAAAACAGGAGAAGATAATCCGATTTTGGCCTTAGATGTATGCAGAACAAGTTAAGGTCGTTAGGTCGTACTTTTATAGCCAGTTTGTCTTGTCATTCCGACAATAATTGATACCATTGAAAACGAAAGTGAACAGTATACTGGAATTCATGTTTGTAGTAATATTCATATCATTAGTAGTAGTATAGTAGTAGTAGTAGTAGTATAGTATAGTAGTAGTAGTAGTCGTAGTGTAGTAGTAGTAGTAGTAGTAGTAGTTAGTAGAGTAGTAGTAAGTTTTAGTATGTAGTAGTAAATAAAACATAGCCATAAGTCTCTTTTTTCTCTCTTTTTGTGCTGCCTCATCCTCTGTAATATCCACATTCTGCTTTTCCCACGCTGTTTATTTCAATCTTCACTCCAAAACCATACCCAGATCCGTTATGTCTCATCCTCAGGGTCGGGAGTCCACAAGGAGCCAGCCCATCAATATCAGGCCGCCGTTGGGCTACCAGCCAGAGAGGCCCTGCACTTCTGCTGGGTCACTTTGGTGGCGTTTAGTGGTGCCTGTTCTGATCTAACTTACGCAGGACACCACCTATTAAGCCCCCTACCTACGATAGTATTAGCTCAATCGCGGAGCCAGACTGAGTGAGTCACCCACCTGAGGTGGTGACCACCACAACATACCTCCAACGACCGTCTCCCCTCGAAACTCCAACCTCAAAAGCTTTGACACAAACTCACCAAAGGCACAGACTTGTATGGAGAAACCGAATCTGAGGTCACCGTGAGACCAGAACAACCGTGTCCACCGAAGAAGAGGCAATATTTTTCATTATTATTGCATGGTTATCAGTGGTGATGAGGATGATGTAACGATACTGCTATGGAAGTGCATATGCTTTGAGACTACTTGAAAGGGTTGTACTCTCCGCTTACTATTATCATGTATCCAAGCGTCAACCATGCCCGAGAAATACAGACACCAGCAGTGTTGATCAGGTAATTTGAGCAATACTCTCAAATTCGGTAGATGAAACTTGTCTGTGTGGTCCCAGTCTCCCCACTGAGCCCACAGCACACTCACTCTGGGTAGGAGCTGGCCGGAGTCAGAAAAATCCCTGACTCTTATGGGATTCAAACCTGCGACCTTCCAGTCCGAAATCTAAGGTGCTAACCACTGCAATGTGGCATAGTCTTATTACTACTGTTTGCTTATTCCAACACGAATTAGGCAACATACTCGATATCACGTTGTAACGCCTTATGCAATGCATTTCTCAGGGGGAAGACTGTGTGAAATGCAGTTTAACAATGTAACAGAGCGGACATGTGTGATGTCCCATCTCTGCACAAACCTCGGGAACACGGCACAGCTAGTCAGTTTAGAATGTGACCTCTAAAAAGAGGTTGCATAAGTATACATTTCACCGTGAAGGCGAAGCGTATGCAACGAAGGGTTTTCGACCACTACCCAAGGAATCGGAGCATCGACAATTCACAGGTGTGTCTCTAAATAGAAACACGACGCTGCGAATGCGCGCTCCGTTCGCATGGGAGATAATCTAATTACCGCCCCATCACATCCACCACCGGCCAACTTGTACCGCGTCCCGAGGTACGCTACCTGGCCAGCATATTTGATGCCGACCAGTAGCCCCTAAAACTACTATCTACAAAAAAATAATCTTACTTGGGTCTTCCACCCCATCCGAAGGTAGGCTACCTGGTTGCATATTTGATGCTGAAAACCAGTAGCCCCGACAACGGTTAACTACAAAACACTAACTCTACCTACTTGGGTCTTCCATCCCACTTCTGACACCATTTGTAACAGAGCGGACATGTGTGATGTCCCATCTCTGCACAAACCTCGGGAACACGGCACAGCTAGTCAGTTTAGAATGTGACCTTTAAAAAGAGGTTGCATAAGTATACATTTCACCGTGAAGGCGAAGCGTATGCAACGAAGGGTTTTCGACCACTACCCAAGGAATCGGAGCATCGACAATTCACAGGTGTGTCTCTAAATAGAAACACGACGCTGCGAATGCGCGCTCCGTTCGCATGGGAGATAATCTAATTACCGCCCTGCCACATCCACCACCGCTGACTTTGTGCCGCGTCCCGAGGCACAGTGGGTACTGACCAGCGTATTTGACGCTCAAATCAGTAGCCCTAAGTTCTTTCCATCCTGTCGGCGACGCCACTTTGTAACAGAGTGCAGATATTTGATCTGCCGCGACTCTGTACAACTTCTCGGCGACGACAGCACGGTCAGACAGTGGGAATGTGACCTCTAAAAAGAGGCTGCATAAATACTACATTTTACCGCTACGGGCAAAGTGCATGCAGAGGACGGTTTTCGACCACCCCCCAACGATACAGAACGTCGCACAATTCACAGGTGTGGATCCCAACGTTGTACCCACGTCGCTGCGATTGGCAGTTCCGCTCGCAAGGGAAGTAATCTAATTACCGCCCTGCCACAACAAAATCACAATAAGCCAAACGACCTTATATCTTATGTTGTAGACTTTTTTGTCATTCACAACACTTTGGTGAGTGGTAAAATTCTTTGGTGTTTGTGTATTTTATGTTCTAGTTTCTTATCAATAATGATGCTGTAATAGCCGAAAGCATCACGAACTTAAAGGTCTAAATAAAGTAAGCCCTACGAATTTTACGAATTCCATGTAATAACTATTCAC
>CM060328.1:5832810-5835310 GCA_030674155.1 Stramonita haemastoma | reverse complement strand
CGCGCGCACACAAACAAACACACTGACAAACAACAACGCAAGCGCGTGCGCGCATGCATACCCATCCCCCTGCAGAAAAAGCTGCCTTTTGGGGCCAAGATAGCAGCCAAAGAGCCGTTTTCGGCCCGGCCTTACCCCGACTTTGGCACGGTAAAAGATGCCAGGGCACCAGGACAAGATGGCACTTTATGCATGCACCCTCCCCCACCATCTTTCAGACGTGTGGCGCCCGATTTGTGGCGACGACACAGCCCCCAAGAGCTAAGAAAATGCGTTTGGCGGAAGGAAAGCGGGTAAGTGAACGCGACGAAAAACAAGCAGGGCGCACAATAATAATGACGATACACACCAATATGATGCACCAGGGCCAAGTGGAGGGTGCCTGCCACATGCACGCACACAAACAAACACACTGACAAACAACAACGCACGCGCGCGTGCGCGCATGCATACCCACTCCCCTGCAGAAAAAAAACTGCCTTTTGGGGCCAAGATGGCAGCCAAAGAGCCGTTTTCGGCCCCGCCTTACCCCGACTTTGGCACGGTAAAAGATGCCAGGGCACAATGACAAGATGGCACTTTATGCATGCACCCTCCCCCTCCATCTTTGGGACGTGTGGCGCCCGATTTGTGGCGACAACACAGCCCCCAAGAGCTAAGAAAGCGCGTTTGGCGGAAGGAAAGCGGGTAAGTGAACGCGACAAAAAAACAAGCAGGGCGCACAATAATAATGACAATACACAGCAATATGATGCACCAGGGCAAAGTGGAAGGTGCCCGCCACATGCGCGCACACAAACAAACACACTGACAAACAACAACGCACGCGCGCGTGCAAGCATGCATACCCACCCCCCTGCAGAAAAAAAGCTGCCCTTTGGGGCCAAGATGGCAGCTACAGAGCCGTTTTCGGCCCCGCCTTACCCCGACTTTGGCACGGTAAAAGATGCCAGGGCACCAGACAAGAATGGCATTTTATGCACACACCCTCCCCCACCATCTTTGAGACGTGTGGCGCCTAATTTGTGGCCATGACACAGCCCCCAAGAGCTAAGAAAGCGCGTTTGGCGGAAGGAAAGCGGGTAAGTGAACGCGACGAAAAAGGAGCAGGGCGCACAATAATAATGACAATATACAGCAATATCGTGCACCAGGGCCAACTGGCAGGGTCCCCGCCACATGCAAGCCCACTACCAAACACACTAACGAACAAAAAACTCACGCGCGCGTGCGTGCATGCATACACCTCCCCTGCAGAGAAAGCTGCCTTCTGGGACCAAGATGGCAGCGAAAGAGCCGTTTTCGGACCCGTCTTACCCCGACTTTGGCACAGTAAAAGATGCCAGGGCACCAGGACAAGATGGCACTGTATGCATACACCGTCCCCCACGATCTTTGATACGTGTGGCGCCTAATTTGTGGCGACGACAAAGCCCCAAAGAGCTAAGAAAGCGCGTTTGGCGGAAGGAAAGCGGGTAAGTGAACGCGACGAAAAACAAGCAGTGGCGCACAATAATAATGACAATATATAGCAAATGATGCACCAGGGCAAAGTGGAGGGTGCCCGCAACATGCGCGCACACTACCAAACACACTGACGAACAACAACGCAAGCGCGCGTGCGCACATGCATATCCTCTCTCCTGCAGAAAAAGCTGCCTTTTGGGGCCAGGATGGCAGCCAAAGAGCCGTTTTCGGCGCCGCCCCACCCCGACTTTGGCACGGTAAAAGATGCCAGGGCACCAGGCGCGAAATCGACTTCGAACAGTCCGTTTTTCTTTCGTTTCCATATCTTTTTTCTTTTGGGGTAGCTTGCTATCATCAACAGCAGCAGCATGATATGTCTCCTCCCGTATGGTCTAACCTGACAACACGATGTACACAGGGGTGCTTAGAGACTCAATAGTCTGTCTGTGACACACTGTACTGAAGGTAAGAGGTTGCTGCTTGGGTATTTATTTTAATCTAAACATTCTTGCTGTTCATCAGACAGGAGTTTTCCATGTGTGTATGTTTGAATTTGTATTTATTTGTAGTGTCAGCCTTTCAAACACACATACACACCTCCTGCCAAACTTGCATGTATGGAGACATTCATGCAAACACACACTACTTATTCATACATGCAAATATATACATGCATACAATCATTCATTCTGCAATGCAGATAGACGACAGCGCAGAATGGCAGACACAAACTGCTACAAACTTATACCCCTTTTTAACACTCCCCCTCCCTCCTCAAGTTTTTCTTCTTTGAATGCTTACACAGTAGCTTTTGGTGTCTGTCATAATAGCAAACATGCCTGGTGCTGCTGTTGAGCACCTCACAAGTCACGCCCAGTGCTTGGAAAATCCCTCTTTAGCATAGGAGAGAACTGTAATCTTTAAGTCTTTCTGCAAAAACCGTAGGCGAATGGACCTAGAAGGCAGACAATAGACAAGAAGGCGAATGGACCTAGAAGGCAGACAATAGACATGAAGGCGAATGGACCAAGAA
>CM060328.1:5810310-5827810 GCA_030674155.1 Stramonita haemastoma | reverse complement strand
TTTTTATCGTGGTATATATATATATATATATATATATATATATATATATATATATATATATATATATATATATAATATATATATATATGAACATTGTTTCACATAAGGAAACAAACAGCATTATATACAATGCAGTTTACTTCCTTATGTGAAACATTTTTCTTCCTTCGCTTTTGCCGAAAGGTACTTGGTTTGTTAATTTGTGTTTATAGGAAATTTAACAATGTGTTCACATTTGGATGTCTCCTTGCATGCTGTAACCTTATATATTACTGTATAGAGAACTGGGTTTTCAAGTAACAAAGCTTTTGTGATAGGACATGTTTCTATATTTGGCTGCTTTGATGTAAAAGCTATCCAAAGATAAACTCTTTTTCTCAAGATCCCTATCACTGTCCGTCTGTCTGTCTCTCTCAGACTTCCTCTTTTATAAATGCTTATTATTTGCTATATATATTTTAGTTTCCTTGCTACAAGTTGTTATTCGAATTTTTATTCCTCGTATTAAATACATACATTGTTGTTTTCCTCCCAAAACTTGTACTTTTTTTTTCTTCTGTCGAAAGTATACTGAAATAATATATGTTTGTAATAACAAAGTATTTGCAGAAATTTTTTAGCATATATGAAAATTCCGTTCGTGTTGTGTCTTAATGTTTTCCTGTCTTGACAGCTGATTTATCATGTGCTGTTTAGTTTATTTCGAGATTTAATGCAACCCGAAGATGCTCTCTCTCTCTCTCTCTCTCTCTCTCTCTCCTCTCTCTCTCTCTCTTATTAACACAGTTTGAAAATTGTTACGTTTGGCCATTTTATAGGACGCTACATCTTATGGTTGCTAATTTATTCTACAAAGGGGTTTGTCGATGTTAGCTATTTTAATTCATAGTGTTTTCTTAAAGAAATATGACGCTCCATCACGCAATATGTCGCTTAGCACATAAACCCACTTTTCCGCTAGAAGCCATTAAAGGCAGGTGGAGTCAAGTTGGCAAATTTTAGATTTTGTTTGATTATAAAACTATAGCCCTTATTCTACTTTGTAATGAAATATGAAGTCGTAATTCTGTACCCTTTTGCCTGTAAACGTACTTTAAAAACGTCGAAGCCCTCTTTTTGACCATTTAATATGATGCTAAATTTGCCCATTTCTCGTTTTCGTCATTTCCTGCAGTTTACCATTTCAACTTGTAATAACTATTCATATAATTGTCCGATTTTCAATCTGTTTTTTCTATTGTATAGCCGTTTTATTGCAAATCAATAAAGTGTCAATAACTAGAAATTAACCTCCGATGCAATGAGACTTCTTAAGTGGTGGAGCAACACAAATAAATTTGAACACACACACAATATATATATATATATATATGCATATATAATGGAGATAATCAAGTGCAGGTGTCCAGGTACAATTTCAATCATCATAAGATTGATGTATGTCAGATTCATAATAAAATCCAAGAAAATAAAATTCACTATCAGATAATGCATGTGGGAAATCATTGAGTAAAGACGATGCTTTCGACCTGACGTAACTCGAGTTTTGGCTTCCCGGTTAAGCACACTTCTGAGTCCCGACAGTTCTTGCAACCTTCCTCACCCTCTGTGGTAAGAGCAAGACACTTTTTAGAATTCAGAAGTGTCTATTGCAGCCTTAAGAATAAGTAAATATTCTCCAGGCCTACCATTGCTGCCAATAAAAGATGAAAATAGACAGAGAAAGAAAATGTGTCAGGAAAAATGTTGTAAAAAAAATTGAATATAAAAGAAAATATCCACCTAGTGAATCTTTGTGCCTTATGTTCGGGGATCCTTTATAGAAAGGATGCAAGGGACATCATAAAGTCCGTACCCAGCTGATAGGCTAGTCCCAGCTGGATAACAAAGATAACCCAAACATTGCCAGACATTTTCAGTGCTGGCACAGGCAGTAGAAGTTGAAGAAAAATGGCCTTTACTTAGATCTCAAAAAGATATGCTCTTCTCCACTTAACCAGTCATATAATTGAGAAAATAGAGTGGAGAAAAACAAGTGCAGGTAATCAGTTACAACTTTACTCTCATCGTAAAATTGATGTTTGTCAAAGATTAAAAACCAAAAACAACAAACCAACAAAAAACTTATATAAGATAAATGTCTTTAAAGGCAGCATTTGGGGATTTATTTATTCATTTACTTATTTAGTCTTTCTTTTATATCGAGGATAATGGAATAAGCACTCTTGTGCTTTTTTTTCCATCTAGTCCCCGTGTATATGCAGTTTTGTAAATGTCATCTGTTCCCACCGGCACACGATGGCCTACTCTTACGAAAAGCGGAACAGGATTTAACGTGTTCGCAAGATGTTCTGTGCGCGTTCGCACACGGGGCCTCGGTTTAAAGTCTCATCAAAAAAACTTTTGGGGAGAGTGGAGTCGGCACTGATGTTAACTCCAGGAGAAAAACCTCCTCGACCGGAATCGAACCCGGGTAGTCAAATTGCCAGCGCAGTATTGAATAAGGACCATGCTTTGGGCCTGACCAATATATATAATAATGATAAAACTGTAATTCGTTGTTTGGGCTGCTCTCTCTTTTCTACTATTTCCTCTCTATCTTAATGTATTTGATTTAATGAATTTATAATCGGTGCATCTGTTTTGACATTAATGTTCGCGTCACTTGGGATTTATGTTTGTTAAATACATGTCTGTCCCATGAGTTTCAATAATTATCAATGCATCCAGTTGGGGATTATGCGTTTGTTGAGTGTATACCTATATCCTTTTTTCTAAATCAAAGGCTGAACTGTTGTTGGTGACGGTTTTTGTGGAGGAGCGAGCTGCTATTGCTTGGATTTGGCTTTGGGTTTTTTATTTGGTATTTTCCTTCTTTTGTATTTTTTGTTATTGATTTTGTTTGTTTTTTGTTGTTTTATTGTCCGTAATCAGAACAAGGGCCGGATGAAAAAATTGTGAGAATGCTTATCTGTAATCCTTGAAAAATAAAAATCATTCATTCATTCATTCATTCAATCATTCATTCATTCATTCATTCATTCATTCGTTCATTCATTCATTCATTTTCCCCATTCATTCATTCAGCCAGCCACCATTCGTTCATTGATTCATTTATTCATGCATTCATTTATTTATTCATCCAATCTCTGTCTCTCTGTCTCTGTCTCTCTCTGTCTCTCTCTGTCTCTCTCTGTCTCTCTGTCTTCTGTCTGTCTGTCTGTCTGTCTGTCTGTCTGTCTCTCTCTCTCTCTCTCTCTCCTCTCTCTCTCTCTCTCTCTCTCTCTCCTCTCTCTCTCTCTCTCTCTCTCTCTCTCTCTCTCACACACACACTCTCACTCTCTCATTTATTCAACCTTTGTGCAAACAAGAATGTGTGTGCGTTTGTGTGTGTGTGTGTGTGTGCATGTGTGTAGATGTGTTTGCATGTGTGTGCGCGCACGCTCACGCGCGTGCGTGCGTGCGTACGTGCATGCATGAGTGTGTGTTTGTAAGAGAGATATTGCGGGAAAATCTGATTATTTCTTTGTTCTTGCTGTGTATTGAGCAATGTTGTAAACGAGTTACAGCGGATCTCAACAACAGTGTCAATCCAATTATTCCACAGCCAAGGAAAACGGAGGCTGAAGTGTGTATTTTATTGAAGGATGCCATGTGTCTTCAGACGTGAACCCCACTGTACGTGTGTCTTTCTTCACCACCTTGACCAAGACACAGACAAAGAACGTGACAAGTCTTTTTTTTATCTTTGTCCTTTTGTGGCAGATAGCTCCAGAGATTTAGATCGTCATCGAGAGTGTGTGAGTTTGAGCTGAAATGTCTGCATGGAGAGGGAAATGGCTTTCATTCTGAGTGTTATATATATATATATATATATATATATATATATATATATATATATCTATATATATTATATATATATATATATACATATGAGACTCAGGGATGTCTTCCAAAACATAATAGTTGCCCACAAATGACTGACAACTCGATTCCTTTTTTTTTCAATCGATTTCTTTTCTCTTTTGTTTTGCTCTTTTGTTGTTACTAGAGAAGAAAACTATTTTTATCAAACAGAGGTGGATTTTATTTTTATTGATTGCATACTGATCTGCATTTTTATATATAATAAAAACGTGTTTCTAGTTTGCATTCAAAAAGCTCAGAACTCTATACTGTCTTACAACACCATTTTGCTACTTCTTGCTAACACATCAATTCAGTAAGACATGTAGTTGTCCGTATATAAACCTGCAACTCTACTCCAAAGTAAAACGATAATCCGAAACAAGATATATCAGGTTTTTGTCGATGCTGTTACAGAAGCGCTAGCAAGCTCTGTGTTATTGGCGCAGTATCAGATCTGACCAGTTGACCCTTCTCGATGACACCGAAGCTGACCTCTCCCTGCCCCATAGCAGGTGCCCAAAGTTATTCCGATTCCCATCTTACATGCCCCACAGGAGCAATGCTGGCCTGAATGACAAATTCATTCACTACACTTGACCAGCTCAGAACTTCTCCTTCTCCGCCTGGCTGACAACTTCATCTTCTTGATGAATAAGTTCCTCAGGAGTGTACAGGCCTGTGTCCAGATCGAAATGTCATTCTCTAGCTACCCGAAGACAGACATGCTCCTGGCAAAAGGGTGAAGGAGAAAGGAGTCAGTGTAGGAGAAAATAGAGCCAAGATGTGCTGAAGTTTTTTGTCCAAAAGCTGGCACTGTTGTGTGCGATTAGGGGAAAGGCCTGAGACTTCATGCCTCATACACAGTGACGGAGTCTGACACAGCAAAACATAGTACCTCATGCCTCAGATATAGTGACGGAATCTGACACAGCAAGCATAATACTTTATGCCTCATATAAATTTCTGACACAGTAAAACGTAGTACCTCATGTCTGAGATAGGAATCTGACACAGTAAACATGCTACCTCATGCCTCAGATAGGATTCTGACACAGCAAAACCTAGTATTGCATGCCTCATGAATTTGACACAGCAAAACACACGACCTCATGCCTCGGGCATAGTGACGGAATCTGACACAGCAAATACAGTACCCCATGCCTCAGATAAGAATGTGACATAGCAAACATATTACCTCATTCCTCAGACAATGGCAAACCATAAATGTGAATCTCTTTAGGAGAGATATATATATATATATATATATATATATATATATATATATATATATATATATTAATTTGATTTATTTGATTTATTCTTTTATATCGAGAATAATGGAATAAGCACACTTGTGCTTTTTTTCA
The DNA here is from genome assembly GCA_030674155.1 of Stramonita haemastoma. Lineage (NCBI taxonomy): Eukaryota > Metazoa > Mollusca > Gastropoda > Neogastropoda > Muricidae > Stramonita > Stramonita haemastoma. The sequence continues at coordinate 5,822,534 of CM060328.1, read as the reverse complement.
TCCAGTCCCCGTGTGTATGCAGTTTTTGAAAATGTCATCTGTTCCCACCGGCACACGATGGCCTACTCTTACGAAAAGCGGAACAGGATTTAACGTCTGGGCAAGGTGTTCTGCGTGCGTTCGCACACGGGGCCTCTGTTTAAAGTCTCATCCAGAGAGAGAGAGAGAGAGAGAGAGAGAGAGAGAGAGAGAGAGAGAGAGAGAGAGAGAGAGAGAGAGAGAGAGAGAGAGAGAGAGAGAGAGAGAGAGAGAGAGGAGAGAGAGAGAGAGAGAGAGAGAGATTTATTCTTTTATATCGAGGATAATGGAACAAGCACTCTTGTGCTCTTTTCATCCAGTCCCCGTGTGGGTTCGCACACGGGTTCTCAGTTTAAAGTCTCATCCGATGGACTTTTGGGGAGAGTGGAGTCAGCACTGATGTTAACTCCAGGAGAAAAATCTCCACCGGACTCAACCCGGGTCGTCAAATTGCGAGCGCAATGTTCTGACCACTAGGCTATCCGTCGCAGAGAGACAGAGACAGAGACAGAGTCAGAGAGGCTGACAAACAGACAGATGGACAGACAGAAAGACGAATATATGAACAGGTATAAAGACAGAAAGAAAAGAGACAGAGACATACAAAAGCAGAAATACAAGAGATCCGAAACGTCACCAATATTAGCATGCAAATTTACTGCCAAAACAGGGAGTTTTTTGGCACTATTTTTTTTTCTTTTTTTGCCTCTGTTTTCCTTTTTTTTCTTTTTTTCGTTCTTTCTTTTTTTTTTTTTTTAGCATTTTCGCTTTCCGCGTGAAACGTGTTCATGTATGTGAACTGGGGGTTGCAGGGCAGTTTGCAAGGTGTCATTTCACACAGCCCCCTAGCTGCAGTGCAGACCACTTGCACCTGTGTGCGGGGAGAAAAAGAAAGACCTGTGAAGACTTGACATTCAACCTACTACTCCGTGAAGACTGACGAAGCAAAACCCGTAAGTATATTTTTATCACCGTCTTCGAAAAAACGTTTATATAGTTATTGTAATAGAGAGTAATAGCTAGACATGTAGATTTCCCCTAACCGATCTTTAAAAAGAAAAATCTGGCTCTTGAATATACTTGGATCAGCAGAAATCAAATTGAAAACTGAATGGTACCTCACGTTTTGCTTTGGGTACAATATTGAATAAGTGGCTTTTTCTTTGGTTAAAAGTTTTCGATTTTCTTTGACTTTTTGAAGAGGGGTGAGGGGGGAAGGGGGGGGGGGGCAAGGAGAGTTACTTTGCAGTCTCTTTAGTTGTGCAAGCATGGACTAGTCTTCTCTTTTCTTTGTCAAATGCTTATACAGCAACAACTATCAAATTTTGTCATGTCATGAGCTAAAATGCACCCGCTGCCGTGTTCTGCGTGCGTTCGCATGCGTTCGCACAAGGGCCTAGGTTTAATGTATCATCCTCAGCACAACCTTATTTTATCGTGGGAAAGGGATGAAATCATTAAGATTTTTTTTTTTCAAATTGACGGTGTCAGATACTTGAGGGAATAAATGAAGAAAATGTTATTAGAGCCACAGAAACTGAATGAGATGGCAGCTCTGATATGGCTTTCGTGGTCAGTAGGGCTTTAAACAACCTAATATGAAACAAAAGCTAGAAATCATTGCCATAGAACTGAAGACATGTATCATGCGTTTTGTTTCAGGCTGGCCAAATCCAGGAGACATAAAGCTGCCATCCTGATGATGCCCATAGCAGAAGACATCGACACAAATCCACCATCCTGATGATGCCCATAGCAGAAGACATCAACACAAAGCCGCCATCCTGATGATGCCCATAGCAGGGAATGTGCAGATCCCAGGCAACTCGCGCTGACATCCTTGTTCTTCCGTCCTCTCACAAGATGAACAGGTAAGAGAATTTCTTTTTTTTTTGTTATTTTGAGAATAATGGAGTAAGTACTCATTTAGTTTTACAACTAGTCCCCGTGTGTATGCAGCTGTGTAAATTTTGTCATTCGCTCCCACAGGCACACATTGGCCTACTCTTCCGAAAAATGGAATGGATTTTAACGTGGTAAAGCAGGGGTAGCCTGTCAGAATAACATTTTTAATAGCAACCCACCTTCGGGAATTTTCTCTTTCCTATTCCTCTCTTTGTGTCTGCCTTGTTCCTTTTTTGTTTTCCCTGTCACCTTGTCTATTTTCTGCCTTCTTGGTCCATTCTCCTGCCTTTTTTCCGAGAAAGACTTAACGCTAACAAATCTCTCCAATGCCAAAGTCAGATTTGCTGGGCCTCACTTGTTAGGCACTTAACGGCAGTGCAACATATTTTCGCTCATTTGACAGACAACGATAGTTGTTGTCTGAGGTTCTGAAGATTTATGTTCTCATCCGCTCGAATAGCCTACTCTTAACAAAAAGTGGAACAGGCTACAACGTGTACGCAAAATGTTTTGCGGGTATTTGCACAAGGATCCTCGGATTATAGTCTCGTGCGAAGAACTTTTGAAGGATTGGGGTCAGCACTGATGCTAAATCCACGGGGAAAAGATCCCTTGAACGAATGTCTCCGGGATGGTTCGAACTCGGGCGTCAAACCGCCAGCGCAGCGCTCTAACCACTAAGCGGCTTCCCCCCACCCACTCCCATGTTCAGCCCCACACATTATATCCCAACAAATTCGCATTGTGTGGTGATGTGCATTTATTTTTTATTGCCTATCATCTAAGAGACAAAGCACACGCACGCACGCACGCACACACAGACACAGACACAGACACAGACACACACACACACACACACACACACACACACACACACACACACACACACACACACACACACACACACACACTCGCGTGCGTGAGTGCGTGCGTGCGCGTGCGCGCCCGTCTGTGTCTCTATCGCTGTTTGCTGTCTGTCTCTTTTCTGTGTTTGCGTCTTCTTCTTGTCTGTGTTGTCTGTCTCTCTCTCTCTCTGTCTCTCTGTCTCTGCCTGTCTGTCTCTCTCTGTCTCTCTCTCTCTGTCTCTCTCTCTCTCTTTCTCTCTCTGTCTCTCTCTGTTGTCTTCTGTCTCTCTCTCTCTCTGTCTCTCTCTCTCCCTCTCTCTCTCTCTCTCTCTCCCTCTCTCTCTCTCTCTCTCTCTCTCTCTCTCTCTCTCTCTCTCTCTCTCTCTCTCTCTCTCTTCTCCTTCTCCCCCCTCTCTCCCGCGCTCTCTTCCCCCTCTCTCTGTGCCCCCTTTCTCTCTCTCTCTCTCTCTCTCTCTCTCTCTCTCTCTCTCTCTCTCTCTCTCTCTCTCTCTCTCTCTCTCTCTCTCTCTCTCTCTTTCTCTTGATTTTTTTTTCAAAGGAAAGATGTTTAATGGGAAGACAAAAAACATAGACTGATACCGTTCGATTGCTGTTATGAAAGCCATTGCAGATAAGGAAGCTGGTTTGTATTGTACATTTCAGAATTCTGTATTTTATGCTATTTTGTTTCGTTTACCCCATTTCTAAGTTAAAGTTTGTAAATTCACTAATGGTGAGATTTTAGCACATACGACCTTTTTTGATCAGGTAGCTACATTTCCCCTTTTTAGGATGAAGTCAAAACACACCAGTAGGTTTTTTTTTCCCCACATACATGTATGTAGTGCTTAGCGGCACAAGTGGCCTACTCTTCCAAATTGTGGAACGTGTTTTAACATAGTCCACAAGATGTTCTCCCTGTGTTCAAAAACAAGACTTCGGCTTATGGTCGAGAGCAAGTTAAGGGAGCAACACATTTATCAGTAGACTACCCCCATCCCCTTTCGAATACTGTTTTTTTTTCTGTGTGTTAAAGTGTTAATGTAGACTATATACTGATAACTGTGTTCATATTTACCAGATCTTCGCCAGTGATCGTGACCCTTCTCACCAGAGATAATGGAGACGCCATCGCCACGATGTTGCGGCACAATGCCCTGATCTTGTCCAAGATCCCCATGACTAGAGTAGACAGGTGTCAGATCTAGGGGATGGAAGGGTTTAGAATGGGAGAAAGGAGAAAGTGCTGCCAGAAATCCCTGAGGCCCAAACCCAGTGCACAGCCTGGTTTCGTTGCCCAGGGATCTAGAACAATCCGTGTCCGTCCTCATCTTCCACAGGATTGAACAGCACAGTATGTGCGAGTTTGGGGGCTTTCGTATCAGAGTGGCGTCTATATGACCTCCCATCTCTGAACTTTAGGGAGCAAAGGCGATGAGAGCAGGAGGGGCTGTGGTCCTTGTGGACATCCACTATCCGACACAGAACCGACCGTAGAAAGAGGTAGGGTTGCAGAGGATCCGAACATGCAACTCCTGTCTTGCACACTTTCCTGGCGTGTCTATACAGAGTATACTCTGTCAACGTGTGTGTGCTCAATGTCCGCAAAAGTCACCCAGTCCTTCCTAGTTTCTGAGCTCGAATCAAACTTTGTCCCGGAAGTTCTCTGCAAGGCTCACTGACCACAGAGTTGAGTACTGCCGTCAGTATCCGTTCAACCTTTTCCGCAGTGGCCACAAAGGGAGCGCACCTAGAGTGGTGTGGAACAAAGATTTGGGTGTCCTGAAACGGCACAGCCTGCCTACCCTCGTAAACCGTGCTCACGAGGGGAAGGGACACCTCACGCCCCCAAACATTTTCTTAAAGCACTTCCCAGACCTTCTGGGTCACTCCATTCTTGCTCTGAATCCTCCGAAGTCTGGCATAGGTGTCGGCAGTTGTCATGGGGATCGAATCATAGTCCTGGGCGTGTGTCTTTCATCGTGGCAGCAGAATGAATCCAGAAAACCCTCGTGGCTGCAAAACTCACCCATACACCACGTACCAAGAACTCAAAAGCGTAAGTATGATGACTTCTTTCTCGTTCCGTGGATAGAGCTCCCAGGTAAACTGGTGGTGAAATTTTGTGTAGGCAGACCATTTGCAATCCGTATAGCTGCATCTCGACTTCGGGGATGTCTAAAGACGCCATTATGCATACATTATTTTTTTAACATTATTTGGCTCGCGGTGGCACATCAAATTGAACTGGTTTTAATGTTTCCGCAGGAAGTTTTGGGGGGCGCGGGGTCACACATGGGGCTCGAGGGTCTAGTGGTAACATTCCTGCCTATAAAGCGAAAAGTCCGGGTTTGGTCCCCATCGTAATTAGAGCTTTCTTTTCCCCAGATAACAATGATATATTTTTAATAGATACTGATACTGTTTAATAGATACTGATATCTTTTTAATAGATACTGAAATATTTTTAATAGATACTGATACATTCTAGATAGATACTGATATATTTTAATAGATACTGATATATTTTTGAAAGATACTGACTTGATTTGTTGGTATATGTAAACCGTCCGGATTTCTAAAGTCGCTTGTTGAGGCTGTTTTCAGGAGTTCTGGTGCCGAACGCAAGTGCGAAGCATCTCAGGGATCTGGCAGCAGTTCCAGCCTGCAGGTAAGGATCAGCAAGGAGGAGAGAGAGGACAGCACCCCCAGCTCCAGGCTTTGGCTGCCAACACCCAGACGTCTTCGAATTGTTTCCCCTAAAGTCGACACGAGTACCGACTCCACTCCCCTTTATTTCAAATGAAACTGTAAAGCGAGGCCCCCTTGTGGAAATGCAGAACATCTTGCACACACGCTAAACAGACCGTTTTGAAAATGTAAACTATTGTGTTCCGGTGGGATCGGATGACATTTGAACAAAATGCATGCACACAGGTGTCGTGTTTAGACATCATCCCCGATGTCGGAGTATGGCCACCTTAATGGTGAAGAAAAAGTCGCATTCACAAAATGTTGCCATTGGCGTCCTTAGGAGTTCTAACCCAGGAACGCACACCCCCCAAAAAAAATATATATCCCTTGAAATATATTTGGGGATTTTATAAAATTCGTGTCATAATTTTTTATATGAATCTCAGAAAGTATTTGGTTGTAGGAGACTGATTTTACTATTATACCCTGTCGTGCCAGTAATGTCTTTTTTTTCCTCGAAAGGAATCGAATCGAATAATCGTGCTTTTAGGAGTATTTGCCCCTTGATAGTTACTGTCCAAGCTTTGTGAGAACTGTTTGACATAAAGGGACTATTTTTTTGTTTTTTTGTCCAAAAGAATCGAATCGATTTATAGTGCTTATGAGTTTGAAATACTTCATCATCATCATCATCATCATCATCATCATCATCATCATCATCATCATCATCACCACCATCACCACCATCACCACCACCATCACCACCACCACCACCATCATCACCACCATCATCACCACCATCATCACCACCATCATCATCACCACCATCATCACCACCATCCTCCTCCTCCATCCATCCTCCTCTTCCTCCATCCATCATCATCATCCTTCATCCATCATCCTCATCCTCAATCCATCATCATCCTCCATCCATCATCATCCTTCATCCATCATCCTCATCCTCATCATCACATCATCATCCATCATCCCACTCATCCATCATCCTCAATCCATCATCATCCTCTCCATCCATCATCATCCTCATCCATCATCACATCCTCCTCCATCATCATCCATCTCATCCTCATCTCTCATCATCATCCTCCATCCATTATCCATCATCATCCATCATCATAGTATTAAGTATTCATTTTGCCCTTTAATTGTTACTGTCAAAGCTTTGTGATATCTTTTATACATATAGGGACTAGTTTTTTTGTTTTTTTTCTCTAAAAGAATCGAATCGAATAATAGTACTTTTAAGAGTATTTGCCTCTTGATAGTTACTGTCCAAGCTTTGTGATATCTACTTGACATAAACATAATTGTTCACCGTTATTGGGGGATGGGTCAATGTGTTCCATAACCTATGCAGTCCTTGGGCAGCAAAGTGCCAGACCTCGAAAAGTTTTTTAAACAAAGCAATGAAACAGCCATTCAATTTAGTTTGAGTAGAAATATGTGCTAGAAAGCGAAAAGTTCGGGTCGGAGTGTGCGTCGGTTCGAATCGCGTTTGGGCATCAAACTTTCCCCCATCCATTAGACTATGAGTGGTGGTCTGTGTGGTAGTCTTTCGGATGAGACGATAAACTGAGGTCCCGTGTGTCATACATCATTATTTAGCTCGCGTAAAAAACACGGCAACATGGGGTTGTCCCTGGTAAAATTCTGTAGAAAAAAGCCACTCTGATAGGGAAACAAATACAGTTGCAGACAGGAAAAAAAAATAATGGGTAGGCGCTGCACTTGTGGTGAAGCGCCCTTCTCGGGGAGAGCAGTCCGAATTTCACGCAGCGAAATCTGCTGTGACATGAAATGAAATAAAATGAAATAAAATAAATAGAACTTACGAAGGATTACAGAGTGGCTAAGACTTGCTTGCCAACAAGCAAACCATGAGATTGTTGGTTCGATTCCCAGCCGAGCTAGTTTCTTCCCAGTTGGACGCAAAAAGTAGATCTGATTGGAGGAGTCCTCTTCATGAGACTAAAACCGAGGCCCGTGTGGGAGCGCATGTAGAATATCTTGCGCACACGTTACAAACCCGTTCTGCTGTTCCGAAAAGTAGGCCAAAGTGCGCTGGTAGGAGCGATAGCCCCTGCCCCAGTATGGAAATAGGTGGCGCGCGTTTGTGTTTTTGTGTGTCTGTGTCTATGTCTGTGTTGTGTCTGTGTGTGTTTGTCTGTGTGTCTCTGTCTCGGTGTATGTCTGTGTGTGTGTGTCTGTATGTGTGTGTGTCTTTTTTGTTTGTGTCTGTTTTTGGGTGTCTCTGTGTGCATTTGTGTGTGTGTGTGTGTGTGTGTGTGTGTGTGTGTGTGTGTGTGTGTGTGTGTGTGTGTGTGTGTGTGTGTGTGTGTGTGTGTGTTTGTGCCTGTGTGTGTTTGCGCCTGTGTGTGTTTGCGCCTCTGTTGTGTGTGTGTGTGTGTCTGTGTGTGTCTGTGTGTGTCTGTGTGTGTCTGTGTCTGTGTTTGTGAAATGGGTAGTTGTGGGGAGGAGATATCAGGCTGGAAAGAGAGGCAAGGAAAAATAAGGGGTGTTTAAGGGGGTCTGGGTGTTCATATTTAAGACAGCAGAAATAGAAAAAAAAATCTGGCTGATATATTTTTTCTTGCACAAGTTTTTTGGGGGCTCTCCATTTCTCCGGGATGCAACTTCTAAAAGAAATTATTCTGGGTTTGAAATCAATTTGACCGATCGCATACATAAATCTGTCACCATTCGTAAACTTCGGAAATCTAGCTAATCGATCAACCAAAATTTTGACAGTAAAATCTGCCGTTGCTAGGAATGCTGATTCTGATTTAAAGCCCCACACTGTTGGGAGCTAAGTAACTTTGTGTCTACAGCTACTTATTTTTTGTCTATGTGCCTATTTGTGTCCATATTTTTTTTCTAACATTCAGACCGACAATTTGACAGACAACCCTTACCCGCTATTAACTCTTTAACACTAACGTTTTCACTAACCTCAACTCTAACCCTGGCCCCCCATGTGGACACAAAAGGCAGGTAGATGTAATGGTATATGCTGAAGACACTTTTTTTTCGTTTCCCTCGTATTGGCTGGAATGGAAAATGCCCGGTCTTTTTCCACGCTGCTCCTCTGCAGACAAGCCTTGCTGGCCTCAGCCGACACATTCCCACTACAGGGCAGTTCAGTAAGTTTTCACACGAGAAAAAGATTTGCAAGAAAAAAGAACACAATTGAGTAGGTAAGAAATAAATAAATAAGAGAGAACCGAGACAAAGGGAACGGCAAAGAGAGGTTAGACAAGCTGAAATTTCTTGTACAGCACTTTCAGGGTGCGGGGATGCTCTTTACACTGAGAGAGCCTCCCCCCCCTCCCTCCGGCATTTTTTGGGAGGGAGGAGAGGGATCTGCAGAAGGAAGGAGGGATGCTAGAATTTTAGTGAAAAGGTTAGGAGGGAGGGGACCGGGGAGGGGGACCGGGGAGGTAGTGTTCTTCCACATAGGGATGGGACAAGTGTATTTCAGAAAAGTTAATTGAAAAATGTGAAACATGGAGGGAATGGTGGTGTAAGGGGTAAATGTATTGAAGCAATGAGGAGTGACACAGCATTGCAGAAAATAGGCGTAGGTAGAAAGTATGTTCGTGTTTTTCCGTGTGGTTCCGAGTGTTTCACCGCGCGCTGTGTGTGTGTGTGTGTGTGTGTGTGTGTGTGTGTGTGTGTGTGTGTGTTTTGTTGTGTGTGTGTGTGTGTGTGTGTGTGTGTGTGTGTCTGTCTGTCTGTCTGTCTGTCTGTCTGTCTGTCTGTCTGTCTGTCTGTCTGTCTGTCTGTCTGTCTGTCTGTGTCTGTCGAGTGTGTCTGTGTCTGTCTGAGTGTGTCTGTGTGTGCAAGCACGCACGCGCGCGCACGTGTGTGTATCTTTTGGGCTTAGAGTGTTAAATAGAAGAAAGAAATAGCCAGTACCGAAATAACGATTTAAAGTTATCCGTAATTGTAGCAGGGCTTTTAAGAAAAAAATAACAAATTGCTGGATTTGCAGGCGTGAAACGCATTGAATTAAAAACATATCTTGCTATAAATTTGGAAAGTTGAGATGTAGTAAAACGTCAGATTTTTTTAAATTTTTCAATGCAGTATTTTCATTTAAAGAAAATATGGTACGCGTACACTTTGCTTGAAAACCTCGGATTAGAAAAGACCGGATAGCTCAGGTGTCAACAAACCCGTTGTAAATGTGTACCTGTCCTTTTTAGGTCAGGGAAGGTAAAGCAGCGAAGGAGAGGAGATGGGCGCCGCCCTCAGTATGCTGGCCCCTAGAGAAGCTGAGGTTTCTGGTAACTCTCTCCCCAACGACTACACAGGTTATGGGACACCTTTACCTGTTTAGTGAATTAGAATACGGAGTGTCCTGTTTATTGTTTTTATCTATTTTATATTTTTTACTGGATATGGTGCAAGAAAAATGTCGATCTTTCATTATGGACTGTGTTTAAGATAGCTGGCAACTTGTATCAGTATGTCCTTTTACCGTATTTCCTTCTTACCTTTTGCTTTGTCAGTCCATTACCCAGGTCATGGCACTCCCAGCCCATGAAGAATACTTTATCTGCATCTCTCTCCTACAGTTATGGTTCCCATTTTCAGCCCAAATATATTAGTCTCTGTAACAGTCCGGTTATGGTTTTTCATGCTGGTTTTTTTTTTATATCTCAAAATGAAAAAAAGAGCAACGAGTTAGAGATGTATTGTAATTAAACAAAACAAAAAAAGAATAACGGAAAAATAGATGAAAATAAAAACAGAATTTAAGAGTAAATAGCTGGAACTAAAAATTTAAGTCCACACAAGATTTGTTTAGTAGCTCTAACATGAAAATCTTAACTTCGATCAGTGCAGCGTGATTTCTGGTCTGCTTTCTGACAGTTGTTCAACCTTTGTATTGCACTATCTGTCATACATTCCTGCTTTCCTGAAAGCATGAAGCTCCATCTTGAATGTCCTCAGCAACATTCCAATACAGCGAATGTTGTGAAATGGTGTATTTTTGCGATAATACTATGCGGTGTTTTTTTTTTCGTTTTCTGCTTTGTTTTTTTTTCTCTCTTTTTATCAGCCTGTCGTATTGCTTTAACTTTTCTACTCTCACGATACCTGGGATGTGTATAACTAGAAAAAGTGTGATTAGTTTAATTAATGATCGATGGTAAACTGTTTACAAGCAGTTGTACGAAACACTTGGCTCTATTCAAGTCGAGTCAAATTTATTTTGCGGGTGGGATGGGGTGGGGTATTGTGGCTCTGTGTGTGTGTGTGTGTGTGTGTGTGTGTGTGTGTGTGTGTGTTTGTGTTTGTGTGTGTGTGTGTGTGTGTGTGTGTGTGTGTGTGTGTGCGTGTGTGCGTGCGCGCGTGATTTCGACCAATTTAGCAAAGATAATCGTGCATTTCAGCACAGGAATTTTATAGAATCCTTAGACAATTTTTGCATGGTATCTGTATTCATTTTTAGTTTGAACAGCTAATGCACTCTACTTTTACTGTCCCTTCCCCACATGTTGTATCCTTCCAGGGTCAACAGTAGAGTTGAATGAGCATTACTAGAATTTTTTGGTCAGTTAAAGCCGAGTTTTAGGTGCATTCCTTCAACATGTATTGAACATGAAGCTTTTTTCTTTCTTTTTTTATTTTTTTTTTTACATAATTCTGTTTCTGTGCAAAAGTGAAGTGAAAGCCCCATTTGTCAGTAGGATATTATGATGATTTGCTTTTGGATTGCAAGTTTTATCAGTAACGTCTTTGCTTTATTTGCTTCTTACCCAGTTAAGCTTGTTCTAAAATCCCAAATACAAATGTACGAAGGTGTGGAAAATGTTTATAACCCGTTTTAATTGCCTAAATTATTTAATGATGAAGGTATTGCATTTTCTTTTTGAGGATCAACAAAAAGCAGTTTGTTGCCAGTTTTGTTTCCTTTTTTTTATTTTTTATTTTTTACTGTATGTCACAACAGCTCTGAATACAATGGATAAAAATGTAAAGGTTATAATTTTTTAAGTGGTGAGCACACACCACTAGCACTTGAATTCCCGACTGACTTTCAATCCCGATAAAAATACCAGCTTCGCAAAACTCCCTCTTTGAATTTACAAGCTGATGTTTTGCACTTACTCATTCAGAATGTCTGTGCTTTCTGGTCTTAAAAGATAACATGGCTGGAATCAAGTGTTTTATCACTACCGTGTTTTAAAAGCATATGTTTATTAGAATGAACAGATCAGCTTGGTCTAATATTTAAATAGTGTGATAAGTCAAAAGAGTCAGTTGGTCGTTCATTGCGTCACTGCTGGTCAGAGCATTGGGAAAAGCCTACCTCCCCCTTCAGCAAAAAAAGGCTGGAGTTAGGGTTGGGTAGCCAGCTCGCAGCTTAAATAGAACAAAACGAAAAAGCTTCAGAGCTGCTTTTAAATAAAGTCAAAACTGGAAGAAAAGTGATATGAAAAAGCACAAAAACTTGAGTGTTTGTGATTTTACTTGAGTAAGTTTGTAGCTAAAGTATTGCTGATTTTTGGGTGCTGATGTTCGGATACTTTTGTGATATATATCCATGATATAATTTTGACATGTTTATGTTTTATGTATGGCTTGTAACCTGCTTACATTTTTCTGTGCTAAGTGTTTGAATGGAATATACTTGACATATGACAAAAACTCAAACAAAAACTGGATCAAGATCTTGTTTTATTCATGAATGGATGTATTTCGACTTGTTTACTGGTGTCATATTGCATGTGCACA
>CM060328.1:5800310-5805310 GCA_030674155.1 Stramonita haemastoma | reverse complement strand
TGTGTGTGAGAGAGAGAGAGACAAAGACACAGAGACAGAGACAGGGGTAGAGGCAGAGATGAATCCTATTGGCTGTAAAGTATGTTTGTGAAAACAAAAAATCAATGATCCAAATAACAAGTTTCATGTTGAAACAGAACACTTTAAAAGCAGGCAGATCCACTGACACTACAAGTTATTTCCTCTAGGGTAAAAACATACGAATGCTCGACCTTGTGTTATAAATCTGTGCAAGTTTCTACATGTAAAACATTACCTACAAAAAGACAGATATGCAAGGACATAATGGGTTTTCTCCTGAAATACATGGAAACAAAAGTATGGCTATACAAGTCGTTATGAAATAGTTATTTATTCAACAAAACAAGACCAGTCTCACACATGGGAACACTACTCAAGCTTTAGCTATCCCCAAAGTCAGAATAATCATGGCTCCCTAAATGGTAGGGAGGGACAGCCTGATGGTCAGAATAATACGCTCGTTATCTGCTGACCCGGGTTCAAATCCCATTCAAGAGGATGGATTTTTCCTCTAGAGTTAACATCAGTGCCGATTCCACCCCCCCCCCCCCCCCCCCCTTCCCCAAATCCTTCAAATAAGACTATAAACCGAGGTCCATGCGCAAGCACAGGCAGAACATCTTGCGCACACGTTAGAACCCGTTCCTCTTTTTGGAGTTGTCCATTGTGTGCCGGTGAGAACGGATAACAATATTTACGAAACTGCAAACACATGGGAACTGGATGTAAAAGGCACATGAGTGATTATTCCATTATCCTCGAAGGAAAAGAAAAAATAAATAAAGTATGAGGAAAAATGGCTGCAAATGCAAACATCTCATTGGTAAACCTCAGAACTCTAGACAAGGAACGAAAAATATAAAATCATAGCAAAGTAGGTGAATGATTCGGACAACAGGTGGCCGACACATATAAATCATTATTATAGTCTTAAGGCTACCTGCCAGCTAGTCACCCTATGAATGGAAAGATGAAATCAATACAGTGACCAGATACTTGGCCAAGACCTAGCTAGCTAGCAGTCATCAGGATAAGGACAGACTAGACCAGACCAGCTGTGGCAGTCTTCCTTTGTCAAGTGTTTTGTCCGCTTCCTATACAATAGCGGCTAGCCAGTCTTCTGTCTGTCAGTGGCATGATCAACACAGGCATGATCTATAGGGCAAATAAAAAATGCTGCTGACGCATAGGTGTGATGATTGCTACAGTTTAGGAGTTAAAGAAAATTGAAGACAAATAGTGGGAGGGGGGAGGGTGTGATTTTTTTTAAGAGAGGGAGTGATGGGGGTGGGTTAGGAGAACTAATATTATGAGCTATAAACAAATCAGAGCTTACACACTTACACACACGCGCGCACGCACGCATGCACACATACACACATGCATGCACGCACACACAAACACACACACACACTGCTCACACATTCATTCACACAAATGCACAATAATATGCGTCTGTATAGGCCTATTAAGACTTTTGAATGGGTATGCATGCGCACATACACACACATACACACAATCACACACACACACAGACAAAGACACACACATACACACACCCCAGCGAGCGTGCACGCATACACTCATACAAACACACACACGCATACACACAAACACAAACACACACATACACACAAACATACACACAAACACACACATACACATACACACTGTTTACACATGTATTTACAAAATCATACAGTGCGTACGTGTTGATATAAGGACCTTAATATGTGTGCATGAGCGTGCACACACACAGTCACACACACACATACACACACACACACACACACTCACACACGCACGCACACACATACACACACATACACACATATACACACACACTCACACACACACACACACACACACACACACACACACACACACACACACTTACATACACACATACACACACACACACACACACACACACACACACACACACACACACACACACACACACACACACACACCTTCGCAGCAAGTGTGTCACAGACGCACTGAGCCAAACAGTGCCACATGTTAAATATCACACGATACTTAGACATCTAGTTAAGACTACACCTGGCATAATTAAATTTTACACAGTAAACTTGTTCTGTTTAGGGAGGGAGAGAAGGACGAAGAGGAGAAGAAAGAGGAGGAGGAGAAGGAGGAGTAGGGGGAGGAAGAGAAAGAGAGAGAGAGGAGAGAGGAGGAGGAGGAGGAGGAGAGAGGAGGAGGAGGAGGAGGAGAGGAGGAGGAGGAGGAAGGAGGGGGAGGAGAACAGCCGGAAGATCAATTGATGGCAGTATTGATGGAGATGTTATCATGACTCTAACCTTATAGTGTTGTGGGTCTGTTACGGAGTTTTGTGTGGTGTGTGGTGTGTGTGTGTGTGTGTGTGTGTGTGGTGTGTGTGTGTGTGTGTGTGTGTGTGTAGTGTGTGTTGTGTGTCGTGCGTGTGTGCTGTTGTTGTGTGTGTCTGTGTGTGTGTGCGTGTGCTGTGTGTGTGTGTGTGTGTGTTTGTGTGTGTTTGTGTGTGTTGTTGTGCTGTGTTGTGTGTGTGTGTGTGTGTTGTGTGATGTGTGTGTATGTTGTGGTTTGTGTGTGTTGTATGTGTGTGTTGTTGTGTGTGTGTGTTGTGTGTTGTGTGTGTGTGTGTGTGTGTGTGTGTGTGTGTGTGTGTGTGTGTGTGTGGTGTGTGTGTGTGTGTGTGTGTGTGTGTGTTGTGTGTGTGTTTGTGTTGGGTGATGTGTGTGTATGTGGTGATGTGTGTGTGTGTGTGTGTGAGTGCGTGTGTGTGTGTGTGTGTGTGTGTGTGTGTGTGTGTGTGTGTGTGTGTGTGTGTGTGTGTGTGTGAGTGCGTGTGTGTGTGTGTGTGTGTGTGTGTGGTGTGTGTGTGTGTGTGGTGTATATGTGTGTATGTGTGTGTATGTGTGTGTATATATATATATGTGTGTGTGTGTGTGTGTGTGTGTGTGTGTGTGTGTGTGTGTGTGTGTGTGTGTGGTCGAGGTGGACTGTGGAAGACAGAGAGTCAGAGGTGGAGTGTGGTGTGTGTGGGGGGGGGGGGGTCACGTTTGCGGTTAGGGTCTTGTTTATGACAGAGGTTGGTTGGCTTCTTTCTGCAAAAAAGAAATACAATAAAAAATAGAAAATCCCAGGTAGACTTGCTGGTCCGTTCTATGAATGATAATCTGAATTATTTTGTGTTTGTTGATGTCTCTATGTCTCTGTCAGTTTGTGTGTGTCTGTGCACGTCTGTTTCTCTGTCCGTCAATGTTTATCTGTCTATCTGTCTGTCTGCCTGTCTAATATAGTTGTGTATCTGTTTTCCTGTCTCTGTCTTTCTGTCTGACTGTTTATCTGTCTGTCTCTGTCTCTCTGTATCTGTCTCTCTGTCTTTGTATCAGTGCGTGCGTTTGTGCCCTCGTGCACGCGTGCGTGCATGCGTACGTGCGTGTGCGTGTGCGTGTGTGTGTGTGTTTGTGTATGTAAGTGTGTGTATGCATCTGTATCTATATGTGTGCGTCCTTGCCGAATTTATAAACATGAAAACTAATGTGCATATAAAACTTTTATTCTAAAAGTTTTGAAATAATTCTCATTTCTTCAATATCAAACGTATGACTTCCTGGTGTCTCAAAAGTTCTTTTTCCCTGGAGTTCGGAAAGAGAGGCAAGATGCATCATGTGGCCAAGTGACAGGTGGCTTGTCAAGTGTGTGGATGATTTACTGATGGGACAAAACAGTATTGCTTTCGTTCATTATTGTATATTTATTAGCATAGCGACTTCCTAAAACGCTAGAGTGTAAAAACATCAATCTTAAGTTATGCTATTTATTTCACAAGTTCCGTTCACAAATCAGAAGACAATTTTGAAAGAAGAGAACAGAAACAAGTTAGACTAAAACCTGGGCATAGGTGGTAATACTCGTTTAATATTTATCGACAATTCAACAATAAATAAACAGACTGAGTGGTCAGTCAGTAGGATAATATCAAGGCCGTTGTAATAACTTCATTTACAGCCTTTAAGTGCTGCATCCCTGGGGGCTAGTTGGCCTTTGGAGGACATCTCCAACGCTGACTGTCATTATGCCATCTTGGCCGAGAGAGTGGGGGTGTACTGTGGGCAAGGCATCTCCACTATAATCAAATTCCTGTCCAATTCCAGAAACAGCAAATGCCTCCTGTGCTGTTTTGGAGGTCGTCGTCGAACACGACTGACAAACATGCATAGGTTATACAAGCTTCTTCTTCTTCGTCAAACGCTCCGATAATTACTATTGCTGACTGTTAAATGAGCAAAAATGCGTTGCGCTGCTGATCATTCAGGTACAAGACCTCCGACTTTGGTATGCGAGAAAACTGTTGTAATATATGCTATGCCACGAGTTCTCCAAAGCAGCCATACACGTGCATACCTCATCACCCAGTGTGCACCAATCGCTACGTCTCACAGTGATTTCCAGGCTTGACGATTGATACAGGTTCTGGATTCTGAATGACATCAATGGTGTCAACCCGTGGAACGCCCACCCACAACATCAAGATGTAAACTGATGTATGATTTTATGCCTGTGTCATAAAGATAACAGAACCATCCCTAAAGAAAGGCCGTAGCCAAATCTCCGAGAGGAGCAATGGCTTATCAATTCCCACAGGCCGCTGTGTAGAGGGAGATAGTGAAGCAGAATATCCACATTGGAAATCAGTCCAATGATACGACGATGGCCGCTATTTTTCCCCAGTGTCTTTACAAGAAACGTGGAAAATCTGAATGAAACGCTGTTTGGCCTTTCTCTGTCTGGCTCTGATTGTGAGGCCTCAGGTGTACACTTAAAGAAGCCAATGAACATAACACTCTTGGCGGAGAGAGAGAGAGACAGAGACGGGGACAGAGACAGAGACAGAGACAGAGACAGAGTCTTGATGACATTTCAAGAAAACAAAGAAAAATAAATGAAAAGAATAGAAATAAGTGTAAACACAA
>CM060328.1:5790310-5795310 GCA_030674155.1 Stramonita haemastoma | reverse complement strand
ACTTTGAAAAAAGCCCAGGCACTGAAGTATATACAAACCACTGTGATTTAAAAACCAGGCGAAACTAAGGTAACAGACCAACACTGACAAACAGTTCTTATGTCGATGATGAGAGAGAAGAGAGAGAGAGAGAGAGAGAGAGAGAGAGGAGAGAGAGAGAGAGAGAGAGAGAGAGAGAGAGAGAGGAGAGAGAGAGAGAGAGAGAGAGAGAGAGAGGAGAGAGAGAGAGAGAGAGAGAGAGAAAAGGAGAGAGAGATGAGAGAGAGAGAGAGAGAGAGAGAGAGAGAGAGAGAGAGAGAGAGAGAGAGAGAGTAGAGAGAGAGAGAGAGAGAGAGAGAGAGAGGAAGAGAGAGAGAGGAAGAGAGAGAGAGAGAGAGAGAGAGAGAGAGAGAGAGAGAGAGAGAGGAGAGAGAGAGGAGAGAGAGAGAGATGAGAGAGAGAGAGAGAGAGAGAGAGAGAGAGAGAGAGAGAGAGAGAGAGAGAGAGAGAGATGAGAGAGAGAGAGAGAGAAACTGTTAGTCATTGTGCTGTTTTCCTTTTTTCTGCTTTTGGTGCCCAAATTGTGCACAGCATTCACCCTTCATGTATATCTGTTTCTCTGTCTGTTTGTCTGTCTCCGTCTGCCTGCATGTCTGTATATCTGTCTGTCTGTCTGACTGTCTGTCTCTTTGTCTGTCTGTTTCTGTCTGTCCGTTTGTCTCTGTCTGTCTGTTGGCTCTGTATGTGTCTCTGTCTCTGACTGACACTGTCTGTCTCTCTCTGTCTATCTGTGTGTGCGTCTGTGTGTGTGTGTGTGTGTGTGTGTGTGTGTGTGTGTGTGTGTGTCTGTGTGTGTGTCTGTGTGTGTCTGTGTGTGTGTGTGTCTCTCTCTCTCTCTCACTCTCTCTATCTTTCTGTCTCTGCCGGACGAAAGGTAGGAAAGTGTACTGGGAAGGCAGGAACAAGTTGTTACACGCTTTTTCCTTTCAGAATCTGTGCAGCAACATCTTTTTACTGGGCACGTTTCTCCTATAAAAGAGAGTCATTAGTTTAAGATAAAGTAGTTTAAAACAAGTAGGTATAAATACAGCTTTAAAAAAACATAGAAAAGGAAAACGATTGTACGTTGTCGTCATTGCAATGTTAAGGAAGAATAGCAAAGTACGATAAAGTGCATGCAAAGCATTTAAAAAGAGAAGAAAAGGAAACAAAATGCATGAATCAAAAATGCATCAATCTTACCACATTGCATCAATGATATAAACAAATTGAATGCTGTTTTTATATTAGGTGGGTGGAAACACTCGCGCGCGCGCGCGTGCGCGCACACACACACATCCCTACACCCCACACCTACACCGAAAACACACACACACACACCACACACACACACAACAACACACACACACACACACACAAACACACACATATTCACACAACCTACACAGAAGCAAGACAACTTAACGCGTACACATAAATCCCTGCAAAAGAGGCGAAAAGTTATGTAAATGTCTGCCAAAGACACGATCAGCCTTCACATAAAATTTAAAAGGAAAAATACTCCAAAAGAGAAAGACACAGAATGTGATAAAAAGAGAAGAAGCAAGATAAAAAAAAAACAACAACCTACAATTTTAAGCAAGAAGAAGTAATTTGGTGAAACAGTTCCCCGCATTCCACACAGACAAAAAATAGAAGACAAAATAAAAACTATAGTGAAGAGATAGAGCTTAGCCTGGGATCGCGCAAAATGGTTTCACAAAAAAAGTCCTGCCTTTTATTTTTCAACCTTCTGCTCCCCCCTCCCCCTCCCACCTCTGACAGTTAGAGTAATGATACTTGGACACACATCTGATGTGGTGCGCGCACAAAAAGAGGACTAACTTCAGGTGGATGTGTGTGTGTGTAGGGGGGGGGGGGGATTTGTGTGTGTGTGTGTGTGTGTATGTGTGTGTGTGTGTGTGTGTGTGTGTGTGTGTGTGTGTGTGTGTGTGTGTGTGTGTGTGAGAGAGAGAGAGAGAGAGAGAGAGAGAGAGAAGAGAGAGAGAGAGAGAGAGAGAGAGAGGCAGAGAGACAGAGACAGAGATAGAGACAGAGATAGAGACAGAGATAGAGACAGAGATAGAGAGAGTTCCTTTCTATATTGGAAAAAAGAGTACTACCACAACAAACAACCTAAACAAGATCTCTACTGAATAACTGCCCGTGAAACATGACTGTGATAACCTACATCGTCAATGACAACGACAAAGGTCACAGACGACAAAATTTAATAGAAATACAGAAGAAACAAAAAAACCCATCTCAAAACATCGAGAAAAAAAGAACATACTCGCAAACCAATATACCAAGTCTAGCATACAAACAAAGTGATGTGCAGACAATTAGCGTACAGTTGAATAATCATCAGCTATAAACAGGATAATGATGCTCAGCCATAAAGGTGGGTAGTTGAATTACCTGTGTTGTCTCAGAGATAAAAAGGATGGTCAAAGGTGCAAAGCGTACTTTGTACCAGGTGTCACATATCAACAGGAGTATGTGCCGTGTGGAATTAGGTTAATTGTAACAACAGCAGCAGCAGCCAGCAGCAGTAGCAACAACAAAAGATTAAAAGTAAAACACAATAGTACTGGTGCAAATAGCAGTAGTAGCAGCGGTGAAAATAATAATAATAATAATAATAATAATAATAATAATAATAATAATAATAATAATAATAATAATAATAATAATAATAATAAGTAGTAGTAGTAGTAGTAGTAGTAGTAGTAGTAGTAGTAGTAGTAGTAGTAGTAGTAGTAGTAGTAGTAGTAGTAGAGTGGTGGTGGTGGTGGGTGTGTATGCTTGTAAATTTTTGACATACGCTGCTTTCTGGTTTTTAGCTTGATTTTTTCTCAAAGCCCTGATAAGCTCATTGTTTCTTCTTTGTTGTTGTTGTTGTCGTGCTGCCTCATCTGTAAAGTTGCTGTCCTGCTGATCCTCGCAGCTCATCCGAATATATCTGCCAAACACATTGTGAGATTCGTTATGTTTCATCCTCATAATCAGAAGTCCAAGTGGTATCTATCTACGTCACGCCACCTTGGGGGTACCAGTTACAGGGGGGTCTTGAAACTTCTGCTGTGTCACTTTGTCGGTGTTTGTGGACCCTGTTCTGAGCTAAGCAAGGCAGGACACCACCTACTGCCACTGATGACAACAGTTGTAGCCCGTTCACGAAGCCAGACTCAGTGCCATGCCAACCTAGAATGGTAACTACCCTAAAATCACTTCAACAGCCTTCTTCCCTGAACGTCATATTTCGGATGAGACTATAAACCGAGGCCCGTGTGTGCGAACGCACGCAGAACATCTGGCGCACACGTTAAAGCCTGTTCCGCTTTTCGTAAGAGTAGGCCATTGTATGCTGCTGGGAACAGATGACAAGATTTACAAAACTGCATACAAACGGGGACTGGATGTAAAAAAGGGCATGGTTGCTTATTCCATTATCCTCTATACAGAACAAAATGACATCCAGCCCTAGTCTTTGACACAAACTAGCCACAAGAACTAAAGTGTATGGGAAAACAAACCTGAAGTTCTCAAAAGACCAGAACAGCCAAGACACTGAATCAAACAAATTTGTTATTACAGGATGTTTTATAGTGATGAGGGTTATGGGATGTCAAGTCAAGTCAAGTCAAGTCAAGTCAAAAACACTTTAATCATCCCTGAAGGGCAATTACAATACTGACAGGCATATTGATACAAATCATAATCAAACACACGAAGGAGCTACATTTCTTTTTGTTCAAACATTATATAACTTCAAATAAAATGTCACAAACACTCACACTCTAACGCGCGCGCGCTTGCACACACGCAAACACACGCATACACACACACCAATGTTTAGATACAATGTTGCTGCTATGAACGTGTGTTTGTGTATTCAGTGTTTTTGACGTGGCTGTAGTCTACATATTCTGTCCTTGTCAAATATCCTGGCATCAGCAGGGCCTTTTACAGACACCTACTGTGCTGGTCAGATTATATGAGCAACACTTTAAAATTTTCATCCATAAAGATGGAGCTGGACTGTGTGGTTTCAGTTGCGCCATAGAACCCACAGTGAGTTTACTCTGTGTACGAGCTGGCTGGAGTCCAAAATTAATATCCTAATGACTGCAAAAGGGGTTAGTCCTCTTACCTTCCAAACTGCCAGCGTGGCTAGTTATGCTCATTGTTTCTGATCTTAATTGTGTGTGTGTGGGGGTGGGAGTTGGTGGTGCATATGTATATATGTGCACACACACACACACGCACACACACACACACACACGCACACACTCCCCCCCCCACACACACACAAGCACACACACACACTCTCTGTCCCTATCTCTGTCTCTATCTCTGTCTCTGTGTGTGTGTGTGTGTGTGTGTGTGTGTGTGTGTGTGTGTCTCCTCTCTCTCTCTCTCTCCTCTCTCTCTCTCTTCCTCTCTCTCTCTCTCTCTCTCTCTCTCTCTCTCTTTCTCTCTCATACTTATGTAACCTTAATGCACATACGCTTTAAATCATCTGATATTGCTCACAGGTAACACCACATTTCCGCTGACTTTCCTCAAGTCTTGATATTGTTGTGAATTTGTTAGATGTTGTATGTTGAAGATGACAGGTGTGTGAGGGGAGGGGCGTGATAAGGGGATTGGATGCTGATGTATGGAGAAATCCCTGCTGGCCTTTGCATTTAGGCAGCAGACTTTGGCAGATTGCAATGAGGATCTAGCACACTTTTGTATCAACTAGTTGTGTGTGGTGTGGTGGGGGGGGACTGAGTTCAGATGCTGGATTTTTGGGTTGTACATAATTGTGAAAACAGACCTGGCATTAGTTTCATCATTGTTTACTTGGTAACCTCTCTCTCTGTTTTGTTTTCTTTGATTGTATTTGCTGATTTTTTCTATGTTTTTAAATGTTGATTTTGTTCTCTTATCTGTCTTGTTGCTCACACACAGTTGCAGAAAGATACTAGACA
>CM060328.1:5777810-5782810 GCA_030674155.1 Stramonita haemastoma | reverse complement strand
GTGGCTGCACTTCACGTTTATTGAGAGCCAGGGTGAGAACACTTGGCTGGCTGAACTGTTTGGGGGTGTACAGGTTCAATGCTGGAGTTTACTGACGTACACAGTGTGTTTATAAGGAAAGTTGTTGGTTTGTTATTTTTTTTAAATTTGTGAATTATTGTCTGATGATTGTTCGCGGGGTTTTTGTGTGTCTCATTTTTTGTCTTTGGGTTTGTTTTTTGTTGTTTTATTTTGTTTGGTGTTTTGTTTCTTGTTTCTTTGTTTCTTTGTTTGTTTGTGTTTTTTGCTTTCGTCCTTTTGATTTTTGTGTTATTGCCACACATAAACACACACACACACACGTATGCACACACGCACGCATGCACGCATGCACGCGCACGCGCACACGCGTATGCACATGTGCAACACATATATACATACACAGAGGCACTAAATGCACGCATTCCCCCTTCCCCAAGCACACATGCACGCACACACACACACACACACACACACACACACACACACACACACACACACACACACACACACACACACACACACACAACACACACACACACACACATTATTTAGGACAAAGCGTGAGAAAAATAATAAGCCGGGATCACTAAACAAACCAAACAAAAAAGCAACAGCCATGTACCTTCGTAATATACTGACAGATCAACATAAGACACAAAGTGTTCGAAGAAAGAATATGCAGGTGACAAAATAATAAAACCCTTCAACATTGTTTTCAAGATTGAGATCAAAGACGGAAAATAAACCGGTTTTATTAATCATCCTTCATGTGACAGCATTATGAGAGTCTTTGCAGTAGGTACAAGGAAGCTGGCTGCAAAATCCTTATTTGTGCCCCCATTTTCCACAGGCCTACTGCATTCATTCATTCATTCATTCATTCATTCATTCATTCATTCATTCATTCATTTATTCATTCATTCATTCATTCATTTATTTATTTATTTATTTATTTATTTATTTATCTATATTCATTCTTCTATTTATAAATATTATTTTCTTTTATATATTGATTCTTATAATCGAGGATTATGGATTAAGCACTATGTGATTGTTTTTTTACATTACAGTCCTCGTGTGTAGGGCAGTTTGTAAACGTTGTCATTGTTCTCATGGAAACATTGACTTCTCTTTCGAAAATCGGAACAGGTTTTAACATATGCGTAAGATGTTCTGCGTTGTCGTCCGCACACGGGCCTCGGTTTTATAGTCTCATCCAAGGACTTTTGGGGGAAGTGGAGTCTTCACTGCTGTTAACTCTACGAGAAAATATCCCATCGAAAGGGATTAAAACCGTCGTCAAAATTTGAGGTGAAGGTGTGCTCAGATTTTCCTTGATCCGTATCATGAGTTTTCGCCATCTGGGTCAGCTATCATCAGAGACAGGTTTGGCGTTGGCATTGCTTACATGGCCCTGGTGCCTTAAATAAGAGAAACACCTCCGTTAGGGGAGTGATATCACTTAAACATGAGCGAAATTCCATTCTTGGCCTACCATTATTATCTATGGGTGTAGGCTGGTGGGTAAAGAAATACACAGATTTGATTTGCATATCTTCACCAATTTAACATATGCATAATTTAGTTTTTTGACGTAAACTTAACTTTAAAAAAAGTTATAAAGTCGTACTATAAACAGGAAGCCATACAGCGAAAGTGTTTTGTTGACATGGTGAACTTTAGGGAAAAAAATGCTTTAAAGAAACATCTTGCTCAAACATTCGACAAAAAAGCAATCGATATTTTGTCAGCAATCATCTAAACAAACAAGCATCCCCGTGGGATGCAGGTGCCTTCAGTATA
This sequence comes from Stramonita haemastoma, assembly GCA_030674155.1. NCBI lineage: Eukaryota > Metazoa > Mollusca > Gastropoda > Neogastropoda > Muricidae > Stramonita > Stramonita haemastoma. The sequence continues at coordinate 5,780,986 of CM060328.1, read as the reverse complement.
AAATCACCCTCTCCTTCGGGTAAACTCTGCGCTATGAATACGTCTTTTCTATCTATCTCTTTGTTTTAACTTGTTTCTTCTGTTTCTGTTCCCATTGTCGTGTCTATTGTCTGCTTTCTTGGTCCATTCTCTTGCCTTTTCTTCATAAATCCTTTTAAGAGAACAATTATCTCCACGCCTTGATCAGATGTTCTGGTCTGTCTTGTCAGGTGCTTAACGCAGAAACAATACATTTCCACTCATATGGCAGATAGCAATGGCTGTTGTCTGAGTGCTCGATGTATAATAGAAGAAGAGGAAGTATAACACAACCGTAAGTACAACAGCGACAATATTGTCTACTGTATCTAAAACGAAAGCATCATATTGATTATTTATATATATATATATATATATATATATATATATATATATATATTATATTAAGATATATATGTGTAGTGTGTGTGTGTGTGTGTGTGTGTGTGTGTGTGTGGTGTGTGTGTGTGTGTGTGTGTGTGTGCAGATAGATAGATAATACATTCCTTGGAATTTCATGACTTTGGCCACTGGAGAAGTTTCCTCATGCCTAGTTAGCTATGCACAAGTTGACATCATCAGACATAGAATTCTGTAGGTATCTCTACCCTTCTGTCCATTCTTCTAGAGATTAGATTCATGAGTATGTCTGCTGACTTTGGTATGAAGTTCCTGCCTTATTCCTCAATTCTGCTGTGATTTCTCTCGGGCAGTACACGATAAATATTGTATAGTGTAACAGCAACGACGTAGCTATACAAGGCGTGAAACTCGATTGTAAAGGCAACCTTTCTTTTTCCCCAACTTTCTTTTATTTTTTCCAGTCTCCTGTGAAAAACATGGCCTGTGGTATTACGCTACTGTCGTTATTCATATTCGGCCACAGCTCTCTATGCTGAGATGGGGAATTTCCACATGGCTAGCAAATTGGATCACGGGACATACGGAATTGGGAAATTCTTATTTCTGGAATACATTTTTTTTTCAGAAGCGTGCTTGGGCTAGATCGAAATGTCACCCTTCTTTGTGAGAGATGTGAAAGTTAAAAAAGAGGTGTGTTGGGGGGGGGGGGGGGGAGTGAATCGATGGGGGATAGTGGGGGGATGAAGGTGGGGAGGATCTATTCCATATTGCATCATACTTGCGTTCCCAATTCTGATGTTGTGTGTTTTTTTTTCCCAGTTACTCACCATACAAACACCAGAGGCACGACAATGTAACTTACCTTGCTTAATTAAACAAGATGTGTGCAGGTTGTCTGTTGTTTGTGGTTATTTTAGCAGGATGGTGATAATCAGAGCAATATCAGTGTGCTTGTAAAATCAATAAGAAATTCCATAGAGAACTTGTGATGCATGGAGCAACACCAAAGTCGTGACACCACTACTACATATCAACATGGAATATGTACAACATAATTATGTAAAAAAAAAAAACATAAAAAAAACAAAGGAAAAGAAAAAAAGGCCAGTCTATCTGCACAAGGGGACGGGATAGCTCAGTGGTCAGAGCACTCGCTTTCCCCCAGCCAAGGTAAAGCAGCATCTAGCGTGATTACCAAGTGGATGGGTGACCGTTTGCGTGCCTTGACTTCAATACAGTCCCCCAGTTCACTCAGGGAAGGTAAAGCAGCGTGGGAGAGAGGAGTTTGGCGCAGCCCTCAAAAAGCTGGCCCCTAGAGAAGCTGAGGTCTCTGATGCCTCGCTCCTCGACGACAACAGAGATTATGGGACACCTTTACCTTTTTTGTTTTCACTTTTTTTTATCTGCACATGTTTCTGCCAACCTGTCAGAGCTTTCTTCTTCCACTTTGTTTCTCCAATTGCAGTGATATATCATTATAGATATGAACAAAGTCAACATTGAACATCATTGACAATGATTATTTATAGAAAAAGGTAAAAAAAAAAAAAAAAAATGAAATGATGTAGAAAAAGGTGAGACATTGAGAAGAACGCTAGATAAACAGACGCACTCTTATTCTGCATGTGATTAGTATAGGAAATAATCATCACTAACCAGGGAGGTTTAGAGAAAGTTGATAACTCTTGCCTTTAAAAAGATATATTGCTTTGAGGAAGAAAATCTAGATTTATCTTGTTGGATGAGAGGGTATATATCCATTCGGAAATAGAATAATAAGGAAATATATTTTTTTGTACGGGGGTGGGATATCTCAATGGTCAGAGCGCCACTTTCCCCAAGCTAAGGTTAAGCAGCATAGGAGCGTGATTACCAAGTGGTTAGGGGACCGTTTGCGCGCCATGGCTTTAGTATAGTTCCCCAATTCACCTAGCTGTAAATGGGTACCTGCCTTCTTTAGGGTCAGGGATGGTAAAGCAGTGAGGGAGAGGAGATGGGCGTCGCCCTCAACATGCTGGCCCCTGGAGAAGCTGAGGTCTCTGACGCCTCGCTCCCCTACGACCACATAGGTTATGAGACACCTTTACCTTTATAAAAAATTGTTTGTGCCATAACATTGGGTTCTTTTTTTTTTAATTTAAAATTGAATTTTTTACGTGTCTCTTGGGTTCCTGTTTTTTCATTTTTTGCTATCATGTTGCAATGTTTCGTTTTGTTTCAGATAAGAACATGGTATTTTCTTTTGAACAGTTCAGACAATATTCATAAATAAATTTTAATTCATTTAACATCTTTCGCTCTCTAGGGATACGCCTTGAGTAAATGCGTTCTATCCTTATGATGCATGAAAATTCTGTCTGATGCATTTTTTTTATCATAAAACTTGGTAAAAGAGACACACAAAAAGCGCAAATTTCAATAAAAGAAATCGACATGTGTTTGGTTGACAGCTTCATTATACAATAATCCAAAAGTGTGAAAGGAATTGGACACTCAATTATTGCATTTCATAAGTTCCAACAAAGTGGTAGATGCCTACTGTTTTGTATGTATGCAGTAATATGATTACTATCTCTTTAAAGTTTCCCAATGCTGTTCTTGTAAATGAGATATTGTGTTGTTATATGCACGTGTTAGGGTGAATCATATTCTGTGTAGGTATTGATGAATTAATTGTTTTATGCAAAGTATTGGTGAGAAATCGAAACCCCTTTTTCTCCACCTTTAGGTTGCTGAAGACTTCTCGGTATAAAAGAGCTTCCCCACTGTCTTTAAATAATGAGCTAAGAAACCCC
>CM060328.1:5765310-5767810 GCA_030674155.1 Stramonita haemastoma | reverse complement strand
TACATGTATACATGTGTAAATGATTTCAAAGTGCAATGTAGCTAGGTGGGTTTGTTTCTGTTTACAGGTGATAAGTATAACTACTTTTCGTTTTGAAATATAACAGAGAAAAACATTGTATACAATAGTAACTACCCCAGACTGTGGGTGTAAGCAAACTATAAGCACAACTGTTTCAAATCGCATCCTAGTTCTATGATACTGTCTGTTAACTAACCCCGTATGCAAACCCACACAAAATAGCTTGCTTTCACGTTAAAAGCCGTTCTCCTATTTTAAAAAAAAGTATGCCATTGTGTGCCAGTAGAAACGGATAACACGATTTAAAAAAAACTAAACAAACAAAAATGCAATACACATTGGTGTCGTGTTTAGACATTATTTTCGGTGTCGGATTACAGGTATGTAAATGATGGATAAAAACGTTGACTTACGCACACACAATCTTGCCATCGGTGAGCCTCGGAACTGCTGCCAAGACCGACTAGAAATATGCATGTTTTGTACGTCTTTGGAAAGGGGGTTATTTCTTTCTTATTCATGAGGATAGCTTACAATGTACCTGAATAGAGAGGTACGGATATGGGTTCTGTAAAACGTGTCTTCTGGCCATGTCTACAGTTGTAGTATATGCTTATTTATTTATTTATTATTTTTATTTGTTTGTTTGTTTGTTTGTTTATTTAATTATTTTTTTTTATATTCATTCATTCAATTGTTCACTTACTTAATTTTTTTTTTTCTAGCGAGGATAGTGGAATAAACACTCACGTGGGTGTTTTTTTACAACCAAACCTTGTGTGTCTGTTGTTTTGTAAATTTTGTCATAACAAATATGTTCCCAACAGCACACAATGGCCTCCTCTTTCGAAAAACAGAACAGGATATACGTGTGCGCAAGATGTTCTGCGTGCGTACACACACAAAGCTAGGTTTATAGTCTCATCCGATGTACTTTTCGGGAGAGTGGAGTCTGCACTGAGGTTAACACTAGAGGGAAAATCCTTTAAACAAGACTCGAACACGTGGTTGTCAGATTGCGAGGGTTATGTTCTAACCACTAGGCTATCCTGTCCCGAAGAAAAGAGTAGCATTCTCTCCGTCATACACCGGAGAAATTTTCCAAGCTTAGGAAGCTTTAGCCATCTTGCTGGCCTTTAGTCTGATTGTAACGACTGACTGTGTGACCAGACTAATTATTTAGCAGAATAGTCGTTATCTCCCTTTATTCCGAAATGTCAAGTCAATAACAGACAAGGTAGAAAATGGATTGATTAAAGTTTCAAAATTGATAGAACAAAGTTTAAAATTGATGGTGCAAGGTTTAAAATTGATGGAGCAAAGTTTCAAATTAGTTAAAAGAACTAACAGCCATTAGTTAGAACTACAGTTGTTGTTTTTTTGGAGTAGCCATGTGTTTTATCACTGCTGGCTTGTTTGTACTGCTGTTGTTGCTTTTGTTCGTGTTGCTATTCTTTTTTGTGCTATATTGTGATTTATCAGTTGCTTGCTCTTTGCTTACTTGATTTATTGTTTGTTTCTTTCCTTCGTAGATATATTATGATGCAGAGATTGTTTCTTTCCTTCTTAGATATAATATATCTAAGGAGGAAAGATGATATTATCATAACGCAGAGTACTTTCTTTAAAGAAAGGATGTTAGAATCCAGCAATACCTGATTTTTTGCACGGTAGCTCTTCATAAGATGACGAAGCACTGGGAACAGCTAAAAGATTCTTACTGACAGACAGAAACACGAAACGTGAAGTGACTGGCATCATTTGGGAATTCTTGGCATCGTGAAGTATCGCTACAAGTGGCCAACATATCGCCTTGGAAATGCAGTGTAGTGAAAAGAAAGACGAAATGATTGAAGAAAACGCAACACAGATTGAGTTCGTCGTCTTCTAGTAGTTGTAGAAAAAAAATAAAACAAGAACAAGAGAAATGCTATTAAAGATTCAAAGCTCAATTAGTTTAGATTGAAAAGAGGCATGCTTGCGAGTGAGCACACACGCACAAAAGTTACACGCGCACGCAAGAACCCACATAAAAACACATGCAAGTACGTGCACGCAGGGCATTTATGCACCTACTGTGCATGTTATGTGTGCAGTGTATCCAAAATGTTACATTTGTAAGTTGCGTCTTATGCTTTTTTTATATGTTTAGTTTGGCTGCAGGTAGGTTGTCTGTATTAAACAGCAGGTTGTTTCGTTTAGAGAAGTTGATTTTTTCAGAAGTGTTGTTGTGTGTTTCTTCTTCGTCGTCGAACAATTAGACAGCAGGTCTTTTGTTGTCTTTCATACAAGCGAAAATATGTTGCGCTGCCGTTAAGCGCCTAACATGTTCGGCCCAGCACATTTGACTTCTGGGTGGAAAAAATTGTTGTTTTGTTATCATCATCATCGTCCGCACCCTGTATCACTGTCCACAAGTGGAAATCCCTGCTAGAATGAAATGAAATGAAAGTGCACATCGGATGAGAAGTTTGTGTGT
>CM060328.1:5755310-5757810 GCA_030674155.1 Stramonita haemastoma | reverse complement strand
GGATTTTCCCCTGGAAATTAACATCAGTGCTGACCTACACTCTCCCAAAAGTCTTTTGGATGAGGCTGTAAACCGAGGACCCGTGTGCGAACGCACGCAGAACATCTTGCGCACACGTTAAACCTGTTACCGCTTTCCGTAAGAGTAGGCTATTGTGTGCCGTGGAACAGATGATAATATTTACACAACTGCATACACACGGGGACTGGATGAAAAAACCACATGAGTGTTTATTCCAATATCCTTGATCTAAAAGTATAAATTAAATAAAATGTAAATAAGATAAAACTTTAAACTGTAGTTATGATTGCTGAGGCGAATTCCTTCAGTTGTTCGTCACTTTTTGCCACACTGGGGTTTACGTTGTGATGAAATAAGCAGAGAAGTGATTGAATCAGTCCTGGCTTTAAGCTGTGGTGAATGTCTCTTTTATGGTTTCCACAGCAGTAACTTGTCCTATTTATGTAGGACTCTTGTTGAAGTTTTGTGTCTGCCCCTTGTGTTGCTCTTCTTTTTTCCCTTTGTTTTCCATCCATGTTGTGGGGGGGGTGGGGGGGGGTGGGGGGTGGGTTCATAGTGTGGTGTGTGTGTTGTGTGTGTGTGTGTGTGTGTTGTGTGTGTGTGTGTGGTGTGGGGGTGGGTGGAGCGGGTGGTGTGGATGTGTGTGATTTGGTAAGTGTAGTATGTTGTGTGTGTACGTGTGTGGATGTGTGTGTGTGGGATGTGTGATGTGTGTGTGGTGTTGTGTAGTGGCGTGTGTATGTGTAATGTGATGTGTGGGTGTAAGTGTGCAATCAATCAATCAATCAATCAAATTTTTATTTCCAGATGGTACATTGAGTAAGCATCAATTTGCTTTTTTCCATAAGCCATTTTATCTAAAGAAAAGAAAAAAATTCAAAACAACAACAAAATCAAATCAAAACAAAAAAACAAAAAATCATTAAAAAAACTAATTAGGAAAAATCTCTAGCAAACAATAAAGCCAACAAAAGAAAGAAAAGTGGAAAAAGCAACAAACAAATAAAACAACAACAACATTTTCACCAACATTAATTAGCTAACATGATTTCAACAGCTTTAAAATAAAATATGCCTATAGTAATTAAAAGCAACTACAATTAACAGCAAAAACAACCAAAAGAGAAAAAAAAATGTGTGTGTGTGGTGTGGTGTGTGTGTGTGTGTGTGTGTGATGTTGTTGTGTGTGTGTATGTGTGTGTGTCGTGTGTGGTGTTGGTGTGTGTAAGTGTGTGTGTGTGTAAGTGTGTGTGTGTTTGTGTGTGTGCGTGCCAGTGCGCCGACACCATTTAGCCTGAAACAAAGGGATTTTACTGCGTACAGGGAACTTTGATTTAATTTGCCCTTTTGTTGTTTGCATACAGCACCACACACACACAAAGAACAAATCAAAGAAACAAAACAACAGAAAAAAATTATACATGTTGCACATATACATGTAGGCGGTAAATAGGAACACGATAAACACACCCATCTACAAACGTCAAACATGCTCTATGTCTCTCTGTCTCTCTGTCTCTGTCTCTCTCTCTCTGTCTGTCTCTCTTTCTCTCTCTCTGTCTCTGTCTCTCTGTCTCTGTCTCTCTATCTCGGTCTCTCTCTCTCTCTGTCTCTCTGTCTCTGTTCTCTCTATCTCGGTCTCTCTCTCTGTGTCTCTCTCTGTGTCTCTCTCTCTGTGTCTCTGTCTCTCTGTGTCTCTGTCTCTCTGTGTCTGTGTCTCTGTCTCTCTCCCTCTGTCTCTCTGTCTCTCTCCATCTGTCTCTCTGTCTCTCTGTCTCTGTCTCTCTATTTCTATCTCTATCTCTCTCTCCTCTGTCTCTGTCTCTGTCTCTGTCTCTATCTCTCTCTCTCTCTCTCTCTCTCTCTCTCTCTCTCTCTCTCTCTCTCTCTCTCTCTCTCTCTCTCTCTCTCTCTCTCTCTCTCTCTGCAGACATGACTGTGCATTTATCTCTTTTCTTCAAACAATATGATCACTGGGATCTGAGAAGGTTCCTTTGGTATCACACAACAGGAGAGTGAAGTGAGAGGGGAAAGGAGATGGACACAGATCCCTGTAAGGCACACGAGTCTGCATCTATGACTGTGGAGGTGCAGATACATATGAAAGAAGGAAGGAAGGAAGGAAAGAACGAAGGGAGGAAGGGAAGAACGACGGAAGAAAAGAAAGGAAAGGAAGGGATGAAGGAAGGAATGAAGGAAGGAAGGAATACAGGAAAGACGGAAGGAAGCAAGGAAGGAATAAATGAAGGACAGAAGAAAGGAAGGAAAGAAGGAAGGAAAGATTATAGGAGGGGATGGGAGAAAGGAAGGAAAAACAAGGAAGAAAGGCAATGAGGAAGGAAGGAAGAAAGGGAAGAAAGGAAAGGAAGGAAAGAGAGGAGGGAGGGAAGAAAAGGAAGAAAGGAAGGCACTGAGGAAGGAAGAAAGGAAGGTTGGAAGGAAAGAAAGAACAAAGAAAGAAGGAAGCCAGGAAGGCAAT
>CM060328.1:5738156-5750656 GCA_030674155.1 Stramonita haemastoma | reverse complement strand
CACTTAATTGCACATTAATAACATGTCAATAACTAAAAATTGACCTCATGTGCACTCCGTCTCATTATGTGGTGGAGCGTCACATATGTGTTCATTTCAGAGTTTAGGTGTTTCATGTAGAGAGAGAGAGAGTGAGAGAGAGAGACAGAGACAGAGACAGACAGAGACAGAGACAGAGACAGAGACAGAGACAGAGACAGAGACAGAGACAGAGACAGACAGACAGACAGACAGACAGACAGACACAGACAGACAGATAGACCGACCGACAGACACAGATAGACAGACAGATAGACAGACACACAGACAGACACACAGACAGAGAGATAGTGTGCGTGCGTGCGTGCGTGCGTGCGTGCGTGGGTGCGTGCGTGCGTGCGTGCGTGTGTATGTTTTGTTTATTTGTTTGCTTGCTTGTTTATTCGAACACCCAGGATTATCGCCTGTCATCTCCCTTCATTGTCAGTAAGGATAAAAATAAGCAATGACACAACGATACATGACAATGGTGGTTTGTTATCCAAGAGAAAATTCCAGATTACAGTCAAAAGAGATAATCTCCTCAGCTCTGGCATGGCGTATTTCTCTGCCCTATCAACGATCCTCTTTCAAGGATATCACCACCACTACTACTGCCACTACCACCATACCAGTCCTCCCCCCCCCCCCTACCCTCTTTACTCAGTGCCAGAATTCACAGTTGACATTGCCACTGATAGGCTGGCAGGTGGCCACACACGCAGAAAACTCCTGCTGTGTAAATGACCGACTTTACTGAGTGACTCTTGATATTGTTCCCTACATACCACACTGTAAGGTAAAAAAGGTGTCCCATAACCTAGGCGGTTGTAAGGGAGCGAGGTGTCAGAGACTTCAGCTTCTCTAGGCGCCAGCATGTTGAGCGCGGCGCCCATCTCTTCTCCCTCGCTGCTTTACCTTCCCTGACCCTAAAGAGGGCAGGTACCCATTTACAGCTTGGTGAACTGGGGGGACTGTACTGAAGACAAGGCGCGCAAACGGTCACCCACCCAACTGGTAACCACGCTCGGCGCTGCTTAACTTGACTGGGGGGAAAGCGAGCGCTCTGACCACTGAGCTATACCTACACCGTAGCTAATGGAAATGCACATGGCATTGGCAGCTTCACTTTGAAGTTGGTTTTCATCACTATCATAAAGGTACCACAGCTTTTTGATCTAGGGAGACTTGAACCTTGTTTGCCTTTTTGTAAAAAAACAAAGGAAAAAAGAATACGCAAATCTGTCACTATTATCACAGTATCAGAGCTCTTTGATCTAAAGTCACTTGATCCGACATGTTTGCCTTTGTGAAAAACTAAACAAACAAAACAACAACAAAAAACCCGCAAATCTGTCAATGTTGTTAGTGTTGCTTATCTACTTATTTTCTTTTGCTCCGTTTCTTTCTTATAGCTGAGCAAATAAAACTTAAAGAGCGACAACATATTAGATACTTTTGTGTCGTTGATAGAAAAAGAAATAGCATCCTTTCTCTGACTTAATGACGGCCTTCCTGTCAATCTTTATAAACAGTAGGATGGGGTATATGTTTCACACCCACATTAACTTTTTTAAAGAATGCTTTCCGTCCAAATAATGCATCTTTAAAGTAACGACATAAATTAGAAGCCCACGGAAACAGCAGTATATTATTGATATTTTTCTCTTTTTTTATTCCACAGTTATGACTCATTGAAACTGGCGATAGTGTTCATTTTAGTATAAAAAGGGGGGGATTATAATTATGTGTAGAGTGGGTTGAACACGTGCTGGCATTCTTCCATCATCTTCCATTTTTTATCGGAATAAAAGTATTAGATAATTAAATGAATTATAAATAAATAAACAAACAAACAAACAAATAAATGCATAACAATAGAAAGAAAGAAAGAAAGAAAGAAAGAAAGAAAGAAAGAAAGAAAGAAAGAAAGAAAGAAAGAAAGAAAGAAAGAAAAAGAAAAGAAAGAAAGAAAGAAGAAGAAAGAAAAAAAAGAAGGAAAAAAGAAAGAAAGAGAAAAAAGAAAGAAAAGAAAGAAAGAAAGAAAGAAAAGAAAGAAAGAAAGAAAGAAAAGAAAGAAAAGAAAGAAAGAAAGAAAGAAAGAAAGAAAGAAAGAAAGAAAGAAAGAAAAAGAAAAGAAAGAAAGAAAGAAAGAAAGAAAGAAGACAGAAAGAAAAGACAGAAAGAAAGAAAGAAAAAGAAAGAAATAAACGAAAGAAAGCAAGAAAGAATGAAATATAAAAAAGAAAAGAAAAGAAAAGAAAAAAAAAAAAGAAAAAGAAAAGAAAAAAGAAAGAAACAAGAAACAAAATAGAAACAAATAATTAAAATAGATGTGTGTTCTTGCTCAGAATTTTGTCCTTCAAGGCAGTGTATCCGGATCAATGTCCTCCTCCTGTCTTGACCCACTGAATGCTGATGATGTCAGAGTATAAAATGGCATCAGCTGCATGTTTTAGGCACATACAGACACTTGCCATGTGTGGGTGTGGGAGGGGGGGGGGTATACTCTGTTTTCTTCATCATGCCTAGGGCTCTTCCTGTTTCCTGATACTTCTTTAGTCATCAGCTATTGTTGTCTTGGTTTGTTTGCTGCTGCCGTCATTATTGTTGTCGTATTTCTTTGTTTGCTGCTGCCGTCATTATTGTTGTCGTATTTCTTTGGTTTGATATTGCCGTCATTCTTGTTGTCGTATTTCTAAGATATTGCCGTCATTATTTTTGTCATATTTCTTTGTTCAATGCTTCCGTCATTATTGTTCTCGTATTTGTATGTCAACATTATTGTTTTATTTTTGGTTTGATACTTCCGTCATTATTGTTGTCGTATTTCTTTGTTATATACTGCCGTCATTATTGTTGTTGTATTTCTTTGTTTGTTACTGCCGATATTATTGTTGTCGTATTTCTTTTGTTACTGCCTTCATCATTGTTGTTGTATTTCTTTGTTTGTTACTGCCGTTATTATTGTTGTATTTCTTTGTTATTGGCATCATTATTGTTGTATTTCTTAGTTTTATACTGCCGCCATTATTGTTGTATTTCTTTGTGTGATACTGCCGCCATTATTGTTGTATTTCTTTGTGTGATACTGCCGCCATTATTGTTGTATTTCTTTGTGTGATACTGCCGCCATTATTGTTGTATTTCCTTGTTCAATGTTGCTGTCATTGTTGTATTTTTGTGTTCAATGTTGCCGCCATTATTGTTGTATTTCTTTGTGTGATACTGCCGCCATTATTGTTGTATTTCCTTGTTCAATGTTGCTGTCATTGTTGTATTTTTGTGTTCAATGTTGCCGCCATTATTGTTGTATTTCTTTGTGTGATACTGCCGCCATTATTGTTGTATTTCTTTGTTCAGTGTGTCCGTCATTATTGTTGTATTTCTTTGTTAATACTGCCGTCATTATTCTTGTCGTAGTTCTTTGTTTGCTCCTATTATCATTATTATTGTCGTATTTCTTTCTTTGATACTGTATTTCTTTAATTGATGCTGTGACTGTTTTTATTCACCCCCCCCCCAACCTCTTCCCCACCTCATCATTTCCTCCCTATTCTAAATATATCCTTCTTCTGTAAATTCTTCTATAATTCATTTTTCCTTACATTCTTCTTTTTGATATTCTTCTCAGATTACTTTTTATAAAAAAATTCTTCTTCAATTTCTATTTTATTAATTTTTCTTCAAAATTTTCTTAGAATTAATGTTTTCAATTGTATTTTCTTTTTCCTCGCAAGTCGTTTTCTGGTATTCCTAATTCTTTTTCTTAATTCGGAATGAATTATCTAGGGTGGGAATTCTTCTTAATTCGGAATGAATTATCTACGGAGGGAATTCTTCTTAATTTGGAGTGAATTATCTAGGGTGGCTGGATTTATAGCACAGGTAGAATCTTTGATGCTGACCGAGATTTCAAGGTGGTTATTCCACCTGACTAATTGAGAGAGAGAGAGAGAGAGAGAGAGAGAGAGAGAGAGAGAGAGAGAGAGAGAGAGAGAGAGGAGAGAGAGAGAGAGAGAGAGAGACAGAGACAGAGACAGAGAGAAACAGAGACAGAGAGACAGAGAGACAGAGAGACAGAGACAGAGACACAGAGAGAGAGACAGACAGACAGACACAGACAGACACAGACAGACAGACAGACAGACACAGACAGAGAGAAAGAGAGAGACAGAGAGAGACACAGAGAGAGAAGGAGACAGAGAGAGACAGAGACATAGAGACAGAGACAGATACAAAAGCTTGTGGCTTTTTTCCCCAAGTACAGAAAATGTACTAAGTGGCCATAATCATAGCCAGATTCACAGCCAGTCTAAAATCAGTCGACGTACTATCTGCATTACTTAAAAGACACCCTGATAACCACACACATTTCTGTCTGCTATACTTCGTGTCTGTATTTGATCCTCGGCATCAGGTATGCCTTCTGAGATCAGAGAGCTCTTTCTTTGGTCACATGAAAGAGAGGATCGGGATAAACATGGGGGATTGGGGGGGCGGGGGGGCGGGAGATGGCAAGACTCCATTTATGGCTAGGATGTAGCAGCTGAGAGAGAAAGAGAGAGAGAGAGAGAGAGAGAACACTGAACACTGAACTGATTTAATGTACATTGGCCATGGACCACAATACATTTCTTGGGCTTGGGATGGAACAAAGGGTTCATTCGTATCATAGGCAAGGCAAATGCACAAAAGGTATAGATTCATGCTGATCAAAAGAAGAAAAACACACATTATTCTAAATCATGATTATGAATCTAACATGAAACAAAACCAAATCACAGAAACATAATTTCTAGGGAAAATTGTGGAAATCATGCATATCGATTACGAAACGAATCATAAAAGTTTTCAAAATACATCCTGAATTAGCATTTTCTTTCTTTTATTGATAGAATGAAAAACATATCTAGACAAACTGTGCCTGTACTCATCATTTGTTCCACTGAACAGATCGTGCAATGGTACATTGATACATTTACTTAGGAATCTTTCTCTCAAGTCATGGTATACGTAACATTCCCATAAAAAGTGAGCTTCATTTTCAACTTTCGTTTTACAGAAGGGACACATTTTTTCTCGATTATTCTCACTATATCTATATACATTATTATTAAGGGGTAGAACATTAAATCTGGCTTGAGTAATTGCGACTCGAAAGCAGTAGACATCAATAGAGTTTATATACTCCTCTTTTACAAAAATACTTTTAAATGATCTGTAATTTTCATACCTCTCTTTATCTCTTATAGTCCCCTCCCATTCTTGAATGAACATATCTATTAATCTTTGTTTAAAGATACGTAAGAAAAGTTTTACATCCCCAACACCTTGTTGCATCCAAACTATGTTAAAACCCGTTTCACACAAAATTTCTCTTATTTTGGAAATCCAGCAGTATTTACCATTTCTATCTAACTCTAACAGCATGCAGTAAGCATTATATGGTATTCTATTCTGATCCATTTGCAATAGTTTTAACCAGTATCTAATGGTTCTTGTACATGAGTTGACATAAAGTGGATATCTACCTAAATCTCCATATACCATCTTATTGGGCGTTTTTACAGGTACTCCTAAAAATCTTTTACATGCCATCAAATGAATTTTTTCAATATGTTCTAGTCTGTTTGTGCCCCATATTTCTGATGAATACAATAAAATTGGCTGAATCTTAGTATCGAAAATCTTGAAGAAAGTACTAGCATTCATCTCTTTATACCTGTGAAAGACTTTGTTTAACTGAACCACCGCCTTCCTTCCCTTCGTAACTAAATGCTCTGTACCTAATTTACAGCTAACCTTTGTTGTAAAACTGAACCCTAAATAGCAATACTGATTTACAACTTCTAACCTAATACCATTGTAATACCATTGTTCCTGTTTAGACAGATATCCCCCTTTCCTAAAGACCATCACCTTAGTTTTATTAATGTTAACGCTTAACTGTAAATCATTACAGCAGTCTTTCAAAATGTTTAATTGATGCTGCAAACCCCCTGGGGTTGTTGAAAATAATGCAACATCATCTGCAAACAACAAAATGAAAATATCTATGATATTGGGTAATAACTGAACTCCGTGTTTTCCTTTTTCATTCACATCATTAGCTAGCTGGTTGATAAATACTGAAAACAACGTGGGGCTCAGAACACAACCTTGCCTGACTCCTACTGGACATTCAAAAAAATCTGACAATTGGCTATTCATTCGGATACAAGATAATAAAGAGCTATACATGGCTGAGAGTGAAGCAAGGAACTTTCCCTTTATCCCCTGGCGTTTTATACAGTTCAAAAGTTTATCATGTTTAACGGAGTCAAAGGCTTTTTTGAAGTCAACAAAAGCAACATACAGTTTTTGACCTTTCTTGGACATACACTTTTGGACAATTGAATATAAATTGAAAATCTGGTCTACTGTAGAATATCTCTTCCTAAAACCTGCTTGATTTTCACAGATCAAGTGATTGTTTTCTAGCCACGAATACAATCTTGTGTTTAGTATGGAAGTATAGCATTTGGATAAGATACTCAGTAATGATACTCCTCTATAATTGTCTACTTGCTCTGGATCCCCTTTTTTATAAATTGGAATAATAATGGCTTTAGACCACATTTGTGGATATATACCGTTATTGAAGATAGTATTAAAAAGCTTGAATATAAACTGTTTAGCTTCACTAGTTCCATTTTTTAGCATTTCTGCTGTAATTTCATCAATCCCACATGCCTTACCAGATTTCAGTTTATGTATAGCTGTATTAATTTCTTCTTTTCTAATCTCTTTGTTTAATTCATGTTCATTTCCTTCTAACAAATCTACTTCTGTACGCATACTATTTTTAAATATAGCTTCATTGCTTTGAAATACTTCTTTGAAATAATTAACCCACTCAGTAGAATTTATATTGTTGATAACTCTATCTCTGTTAGCACATCCCATACTTCGGAGCTCTTTCCAGAAGAGTGCTGAATTTGAACTATTGTTTGCTAGAAACTCTACCTTTTGTTTTCTGAATGTTTGGCGCTTTGCCTTTAATAACTGTCTATACTTTTTCCGTGCTGTAACATAAATTTGCCTATCGTTTTCATCTTTTGTTTTTCTAAATAAATTCAAGGCTCTTCTTGTCTCTTTTTTAACCTGATGACATTCATCATCGAACCATTTTGACCGTTTTTTCTGAAAGTTATGACGTCTAGTAAGCATACAACTACTAGCCTCGTTCAGACACTGTGTAAATAGCTTTAGAGCATCATCTATGTCATTGTCAAGTAGATTTAAGGCACTAATAATTTTATTCTGCATAGTGTGGTTATTAAGTATTTCAATAAATTCTTCTTTCTTATCATCTTTCCAAACTATTTTTCTACAACATTCTGATCCCCTTTGTCTGCTTGTTCAACACTTAGGTTGGTCACATCAGTTTTCAAATTAATTCTCATAAAAACAGGTAGATGATCTGACTCTGTAGTACTTTTTATATCTACAGCTACAATATCAACACATGCATACCATTCACAAGACATAATAAAATAGTCAACAGTGCTGGCTCCTGAGGATGAAATATATGTAAACCCATCATCAAAGTCATGTTGACACAGACCATTCAAAATCAAAAAATCAAACATATTGCATATTTCGAGCAGCTGATTGCCAAAGACATTTGTTTGTTTATCTTGTGAACTTCTTGAAAAATCACTTGTGACATACTCTGTTCTCAACTCCCCATCAAAATCATCATCTGAAAAAGAATTGTTCACACATGCTGTTCTTGCATTCAAGTCACCTGTTAATAGAACATAAAAATCATCATTTAATTCTTGCAAGTCCAATATGCACTGCTCTAGCATTTCCATACCATAGCCTTTTTGGTGATGTTTCCAAAACACAGAATCATAAGGAGGTATATAAGTACAAATTAACAGAACATTTTTATTAGTTTTCAACAGATCCTTTTGAATGTTAAGCACAACTATATTATCATATTTTACATCAACCTTATCAACATAGCAGGCATACTTCTTTCTCACCATAACAATCACTCCTCCAGAATATCGGCCTTGATGGGACAATTTCTTGGCCTTTGATGTAAATACAACAAAATCACTGAAAAGTGTTGATTCAAAATCAAAACTAATAAACGTTTCTGTTAAACATACAAAATCATGTATCACAAGAAAGTTAACAAAATCATTATTTTCTAACTTTTGTAATAAGCCATTAACATTGTAATTTATGAAATCAATATGCTGTTTATGTGCACTATTTACAAATAGTTGTTGCTGCTTCTCTTCGGGTTCATCAATTGAGCCACAAAGTTGGCTTTTATTATCTTTATATGTAGATGTTCTTCCTGTGGCCCGGCCAATGTCCTATTTCTTGGAGATAGAGGCTCCAGAATTAGCAGGCTTCCTTTTCTCCTGTGAGGCCAGTCCACTCTCCTTGGGATGTTCCCCCACTGAAACTCTCCTGAGAGAGTCCAGGATGCTGGACTGGCTCACTGACCTACGTGATTCTGCATGCGTTCTCTGAGCTTCTTGTTTCTGAGAGGCAGCACGCCTTGTAGGCCTTGGCTGCCTCCCTGCTCCTGATGGCTGGGCATTACACAGGCCTGCAGGTCCTGCCTTGCTCTGCTCTGTTGCCTCCGTCTCTCTGTGAGAGTCTACTTTTTTACCACTGCCTGTGTTTGATCGTTTGTGGACTGCCTTACCAACTTTGCGTCCATTGCTTTTTACCAGTGAGACCTCATGGTCACCATATTTTTCTGCACTGTCTACTCTGTCACTTTGGTCTTCAGTGTCATTTGTTCTGTCAGGGTCTACATCAGTAGGTTTTTGTGCCTCATTAACCGTTATGTCTTGGTCAGAGTCTGTAATGTTAGGTCCATGATCGTGTCTGTCAAAACCATGTTGGTGAAATGTGTCCATGTCACTCATCAGTATTTCTTCAGTCTTGCTGTCTGTGGTTTTGTCATCACCTCTCTGTTCTTCATCCCTGGGAAAGGGAGAAAAAACTGTCATTTTCTTCAATGTCTTCATCAATTTCATCCCTTTCACACTTTTCTGCATTTTTCTTTGAGTCATTGTGACTGTTACAACACTCTCCAGTAGCCTCACATACTGTATGTATGTCAGTTTCTTCCATATTCTTGCTTTGATCTTGACACCTTACTAACCCACAATCAGAGTTACGTCTTAGTCTTTCAAAGGTTGCTGTGGTCCCATTGTGGCTCTGGTT
Source organism: Stramonita haemastoma (assembly GCA_030674155.1). NCBI lineage: Eukaryota > Metazoa > Mollusca > Gastropoda > Neogastropoda > Muricidae > Stramonita > Stramonita haemastoma. The sequence goes on along the minus strand of CM060328.1, from coordinate 5,741,395 downwards.
TTTGAAAAACACAAACCGCTTGTGCTCAGGTGCTGGAAAGTCAGTTTTCTCCTCCCTGTATGCTTGAGGGGCTGGAACAACTGGTCTGTGAGAGTCCTCATGAAAATTTCTTTGAGGATTCCTGGCATGAACAGAGTCTCTGGGATAGGACGTATTTCTATACCCTGCATTGCTCCTGAAGACAGTGTTCCCACGCTTCTCTTGAAAGGCTCCACTGGAGTAGGAATGCCACTGACGTCTGATGGTTGGTGGAGTAACTTCAAATTCGCCATCCTTTGGTTGAAATGGAGGTGCCCTGGAAACTTTGTCTGGCTGGCTCCTGCTAGAGTTTCCAGTTGACTGTTTGCTGGACCAGCCTCTGTCGTGACCTCTCTGTCTGTTGTGAGGAAGATGAGGCCAATCTTCTGTTTCCTGAGCTGACCTTGCTATAATCCGTTTCTCCACAGGAAACCTTGGTCTTAGCTCTTGTTTGTCCTTGACCTGTAGTCTTCCATTGTAGAAGTAGGCGATTTTACCCTGGCTGCGATAGAAGTCAATCAGCTCCTTTTGCCGTGAGGTGAGGTCAGAAGCAACACTAATGCCACTTTTTCTTAGGTCATCTCTCAGATATGAATCTCCCAGCACAGCCATTTTGTCTGACATCCTGCTGAACTGCACCAGGATTGGTCGAGGTGCACTGCCTTGCTGCCGAGGTTTCCCCAGTCGGAATGCTTTGACGATGTCGTCTTGATGCCAGTAGGTTGCTGGGTTATACGAGTTCAGAAGGTCTACAATGATTTGTGTTGTAGAACCCCTGTCCTCGTATCGATGTTCTTCTATGTTAAAGAACACTACATTGCACGCTTTTGAATCCTGTTCAATCACTTGCACATTTCTTTCCAGCTTGTCCAGTCTGTCCAGAATCGTGCGCCTGTCTTCCATAATGTCCTCTATGTTCTCTCTGTTTTCTTCAACCACTTCTTTCAACTCACTCATGTCTCGTTTAATGTGTGATATGCTGTTGTCTAATATTTTGAATTTCTCTTCAATGGTGGTTTTAATACTGGCAGTATGATGTTGCAGCTCTTGCTGTATTTGAGCAAATCGCCAGTCCATAAACTGTAACATGTTTAATTGAGGGTGCGAGAAACCTTCTTGTGACATCTTTTAGGTGCCTGTGTCTGCGTGTAAACAATGCCAATGTCAATGTCACAATACTGCACGTGATGATCAGTTCTAAAACACAGTGGAGAGCACAAAGTTCAAAGTTCGAAATCGGCAAAATGTTTGGAATTCCGCATGGACGTGTGTGTGGTGTGTGTGTGTGTGTGTGTGTGTGTGTGTGTGTGTGTGTGTGTGTGTGTGTGTGTGTGTGTGTGTGTGTGCAAGGTTCACAACTTTCAAAATACACGCACGTGCAGCCCACACACGACTGTTCCGGGTCAGCCGGCAGGCTGAGTTTTGTTTACTTTTTTTTTTTTTTTTTTTTTTTTAAATTTGTTTATATTGTATATGAAGATTAAATATGGTATATTACTGACCACATACTGGTTATCATGTCGTTCCAATCAGTTCACACGAAGAAGCCACCAACAGTCCATATGTATGCAAAAAATTACAATTATACACACCCTGTAGACTTGACAATTTCACAAAAAACTGGAGGAGAAATGCCACACGTCTTTCTTGAATCTGCACCCTTCGAGCCCCCGAGAGAGAGAGAGAGAGAGAGAGAGAGAGAGAGAGAGAGAGAGAGAGAGAGAGAGAGAGAGAGAGAGAGAGAGAGAGAGAGAGAGAGAGAGAGAGAGATTATTTATTCATTATTTATTTATTTATCAATTTTTATTTATTCTTTTATATCGAAGATAATGGAATAAGCACTCATGTGCTTTTTTTTTACATCCAGTCCCCGTGTGTATGCGGTTTTGTAAATCTTGTCATCTGTTCCCACCGGCACACAATGGCCTACTCTTACGAAAAGCGGAACAGGATTTAACGTGTGCCCAAGAAGTTCTACGTGCGTTCGCACACGGGACCTTGATTTGTTGTCTCATCCGAAAGACTTTTGGGGTGGTGGAGTAATGATGTTAACTCCAGAAAAAAAAATCCTCTTGAATGAGATTCAAACCCGAGTCAGCAGATCACCAGCGCATCACTGACCACCAGGCTAACCCATCCTCCTGATTCAAATAGATTTATTTGTGGCTTGGCTAGTCTGTGCACTGTCTTGGGTGGGTACCTTCAAATGAGATACATGAATATGGAAAATAGTTTGCTAGATAGTAAAACAGCAACATCTGTGCGACAAATAAAATAAGCTTAGCGTGGATAGAAGCACTCAGCCTAAATGGTTTGTTTGGCAAAGTGACTGTCTCTGAACGGGTTCATTCTGGATTTTGGTGTCAAGGCTTGTCTGCTATTGTCTATTTGTATGCTTGTCTGTCTGTCTGTCTGTCTGTATGTCTGTATGTATGTCTGTATGTCTGTCTGTCTGTCTGTCTGTCCCTGATATTGTGATGATGATGCTTACATCCTGCTCACACGTTAAATCCTGTTCCGCTTTTCGTAAGAGTAAGTAATGATGTGCCGGTGGGAACAGATGACAAGATTTACAAAGCTGCATACACACGAGAACTGGATGTAAAAAGGCACACGAGTGCTTATTCCATTATCCTCGATATAAAAGAATAAATATAAATCCGAATATATATATATATATATATATATATATATATATATATATATATATATACATATATGACGTTGATATTATTCTTTGTATTAGATACCAGGTAAAATTATTTGGATTCAGGTTTTGGGGGCTCCTCTTGCTGGAATATTTTCTTTTTAATAATTCTGGATTCTTAGAGTAGCCTACTTGTTGCCAGCTGTGGTTACTTTCACTTTTGATGTGTACGTTTGTGTGGCAAAGAGACATATTTACCTAGAAATCTCATAATAAAATACAGGATGGATGTGAGATGAGTGGTTATACTCTCTGCTGGAATGTGCCCACACCTTGCATACATTCATCAAAGACTCACTTCGTCATATAACAACAGTTCTTTTAAAAAAATTGTGTATTCTTTTAGTTCAAGGATAATGAAATACACATCCATTTGATTTGTGTACATCCTGTCCTCGTGTATGCAGTTCTGTCCATGTTGTCGTTATCTGTTCCCACCGGCACACAATGACCAACAATGGCTATTTTCATGGACCCGGTCAGGCTGTAGCGTGAAGATATCTTCATCAGTTTT
>CM060328.1:5725656-5728156 GCA_030674155.1 Stramonita haemastoma | reverse complement strand
AGCATGCACTCTGCTCACCTGTGGCGTGTGAGCTCTGTTAGTTTAGCTTGCCTATGGGACATCACTTAAGAAACACACACACAGACTCACACACGCGCGCGCGCGCGCATACGCACGCACTCACATGCGCGCACGAATGCACGCACGCGCGCACACATGCAAACGCACGCACGCATGCACGCACGCACACACGCACATATGCGCACACATGCACACACACGCACGCACGCACACACGCACGCACGTATGCACACACGCACACACACACAAGAACGCACACACGCACGCACGCACACACACAGAGTAATCCAGGAGTTCCGTTGGGAGTCAGAAATGTGCTTTCAAGTTTCACGATAACTACAATGCCAGTAACACTCTCGCACCACCACGCGCGCGCGCGCGCGCACACACACACACACACACACACACACACACACACACACACACACACACACACACACACATACAAAACACACACACGCAACACACACACACACATACACACTACATTCAGTTGAGAGAGAGAGAGAGGAGAGAGAGAGAGAGAGAGAGAGAGAGAGAGAGAGAGAGAGAGAGAGGAGAGAGAGAGAGAGAGAGAGAGAGAGAGAGAGAGTGGTATGTGTGTGTGTGTGTGTGTTGTTCACTGTTTTCTTTTGGTATAAGAATGTGAAAGTGTGTAGCTAAAACTCCTTCGAAATCAGTTTTGAAGCAAAATCCTGGAATACAAAGAAAACCTCGATAGTCAATTTTCGCAAAAATACATAGGGGAAAAAAGAATATATTTGGCGCTGACAAAATGTCTCCAAAATGTTGGAATATAGAAGGTATCTTGGCAATTAGAAAAAAGGCCTTGCAATTATCATAATTTTTCTGACCTACCGGACCGTAAGGACAACCTAGGCAGTCAGTAGAGGTTTTTTCATAGACTATAACGTAGAGAAAGTCTTGGCACTAGGAAAAATGTTGATAATATACTAGAACCTACAGAAAGTGCTGACACCATGAAAAAATTTGAAAGTCTAGACAGTCAGTAGGTTTCTACTCAAATGCTAGCACATGAGAAGTATCTGTGCAGCTACCAGACTTGCTTTTACCAACATATTGGCATGTAGAGAATGTCTTTTGCAGTTGATGTATCTTTTTCCTGAAATGATGAATATTTTGTCTGTAGTACCCGAGAGTAGAGAAAACAAAATCTTGTCGATGGTAAACTTTGGTTTTTTTTTTACAGCAGTGACTGATCGTTTAGCAAATACTGTGGTGCAGAAGATGAGAGCAACAGGAAAAGTTTGTGGGAGGGATGAGGAAATGTAAGTCATATTCCTGTTGACCTTTTGGTTGCTGTGTCCTGAAAATAAATGGCAGTTTTTGATTGACTGAGGAGTGTACACCTTGCTCTGTCACCTCTGGTATTTGTGTAGGCCATGATGATGTATGGCTCATGTAGGCAGTGTAGCCAGCCACAGATTTCCCTGTCTCTGGTAAAGCGTTTTAAGCAGTATTCCAGTTTACATTTAGTGCTGGACTGTTGGGTTTGTTTTCTTGTAGTTTTGACATGATGGTTTTCCTGGAAGTATGGGAAACCATTACTTGTAATTTCCGTATTAACCGTATGTTAGTTTTAAAAGCATTGTATGGATGGGCTGTAGGTATTCACGAGCGGTACCATTCATGTACGCTCCTATATTCTAAGGCAGTGTTTTCATTTCAATTTAGTGTCGAATTTAGACACGACCAATGTGTGGGATATTTTTGTTTGTTTGTTTTGCAGGGACTATTTCAGACTTATTTCTTAGATTGTTTCTGTTTTCTGGCTGTGCTAAACTCAGAATATGAGATTCCAGCTCTAAAACACTATACTGATGAGTTACAGCTGGTTGACTTAAAAAATTAAAGTTTGCAACTTTAACTTGAAAGTATAGACTTATATAATTATTATTACAAAACTTAATCACAGTAGATGGCTGCTTGTTTCTGACGCTGCTAGACTACTGCTGGTATGGATATGGTTCATCCTTTTAAAATTAATGTCTTTGCTCCTTCCTCTCTTCCTGTATACACATGATTTGGAGTTGTTTGCTGTCAATTGTTCCCTAGCATTACACTCTGGGGCCATGCAGAATACAAACACTGCCTCCCTCATCACATCTGGGATTCATTGTGAGGCAATAAGTGCGCACTGGAAGACAACTTTGCCTATGTAGCTTCTTTGTGAACAATTTGCCATATAGGCAGCCATATTCCAGTTTCGTGTGATATTTTCTCCTTCAAAAGCGAGTACAGACTGTTAGGGAACGGAATAGCTCAGTGGTCACAGCACTCGGTTTCCCCCGGTTAAGGCTAAGCAGCATCGAGTGTGGTTACCAAGTGGATGGGTGACAGTTTGCGCATCTTAGCTTCAGTACAATCTCCTAGTTAACCCAGCTGTAAATGGGTACATGCCCTCTTTAGGGTCAGGGAAGGTGAAGCAGCGAGGTAGAGGAGATGGGCGCCGCACTCA
>CM060328.1:5703156-5720656 GCA_030674155.1 Stramonita haemastoma | reverse complement strand
CCCCGCTACTGAAAGCAGAGGAATAAAGAAAGCGAATTGAGGATCGGCATTTGTTTCACAAAGGACGCGGAAGCTTTCATCCTTGCCGTGTATTTCTCTCCCTTGTTTGCTTGGCAGATTGTTCTCCCCTGAATGATCATGAGATACGTTTTTCTTTCTGTCTTGTTTCCATTAACAAACCTCCTCTCACAGACTTGAATGCACCAGTCTGTCTGTCTCTGTCTGTCTGTCTGCATGTCTGTCGGTCTGTCTATGCGTCTCTGTCTCTCTATGCGTTTCTGTCTGTCTGTCTGTCTCTGGCTATCTGTGCCCGTCTATGTGTCTCTGTCTGTCTCTATCTATCTGTATCCGTTTATCTGTCTCTGTCTACCTGTCTCTTTCTATCTGTCTTTGTCTGTCTGTCTATCTGTCTCTATCTGTCTCTGTCTATCTGTGTCTGTTTATCTGTCTTTGTCAATCTGTCTCTGTTTCTACCTGTACCTGTCTATCTATCTATGTCTATCTCTCTCTGCCTATCGGTATCTGTCTACATGTCTCTGTCTCTATCTGTCTGTCTTTGTTTGTCTGTCTATCTGTCTCTATCTGCCTGTCTATCTGTTTCTGGCTATCTGTCTTTGTCCAGCTCTCCATGTCTATCTCTATATGTCTTTCCGTCACTGTGTATCTATCTATGTTTATCTGTCTCTGTCTGTCTCTATCTGTCTGTCTTTCTACCTGTCCATCTCTCTCGGTCTGTCTCTATCTATATGTTTCTATCTATCTATCTCTGTCTCTGTCTGCCTATAGGAAAGGGGGGAGGGGGAGGACGGTATAGTGTAGTGGTTAGAACATTGCACTTGCGACCCTGGTTCGAATCCCGTTCAAGATTGTCCCCTTGGAGTTAACATCACTGCAGACTCCACTCTCCCCAGAGGTTCTTTGGCTGAGGCTATAAACCGAGGCCCCATGTGCAAACGCTCATAGAACATCTTGTGCATACGTTAAAACCTGTTCTGCTTTCTCGGAAGAGTAGGCCATTGTGTGCGGGTTGAAACAGATGACAAAATTCACAAAACCGCATACAGACAGAGATTGCATGTAAAAAAGCAGATAAATTATTTTATACAGTTCAACTCGATACAAAAAAGCAAATAAAATAACTAAAATAAAATAAAGTAAAATGAATAAACATGCTCTCCTCTCTCTCTCTCTCTCTCTCTCTCTCTCTCTCTCTCTCTCTCTCTCTCTCTCTCTCTCTTCTCTCTCTCTCTCTCTCTCTCTCTCTCTCTCTCTCTCTCTCTCTCGAGATGATATCTTTAGCAATATATGTAACTCAGGCTCTAGAAAAACGCAAGCAGACTATGAACCAAATAGATTCTATAAGTAATAGCTAAAAATAGTTGTTGATATTTGTCTGGATTTCGAGTTATTATTCATGTTTTATTAACCCCCTTTGACTGATGGGCTTGTAGCTTTTGTCAAATAAAATTCGTTCATTCGTTCGTTCATTCGTTCATTCGTTCTCTCTCTCTCTCTCTTCTCTTCTCTCCTCTCTCTCTCTCTCTCTCTCTCTCTCTCTCTCTCTCTCTCTCTCTCTCTCTCTCTCTCTCTCTCTCTCTTCTCCCTCTCCCTCTCTCTCTCATTGTGCGCATGTTATCCCAACCTCAAACATCAGTGAATATTTCCTCCTTTCCATTCTACCAAACAATCTGACCGCTGCAACAGAAGAAAACGAAGAAAAAAAGTCTGTGGTTATCATTGATGCATGACTGTATAAATAGTAGAGATATTTCTTGAAAATGCAGGTGTCTGTGTGTTGCGTTCTTTCACTGTGGTTGTGGATTCAGCACTGCTGCTCTGAATAAGCGCAGAAGGCACACTAAGAACCTATCCATCCATTTCATCTACACGTGTATGTTTCACCTTAATACGCATATGTAATCACTAAACACCATAATCTCCCGCAAAACTAAAAAAAAAAAAACACTGACTGTAAAAGGCCTGTTTCAAACACGACACTGCGTCTCAATTTTCACCTCATCTTTTAGACGTTAATACCAGAAGGCGAACAGAAATTTACTATAAAAAATGATAGCATGATATGGATAAAGATAGCCTAATACACCTCTTTTAAATCAGAATGTATGATTGCATCAAATACATAAACCTATCCATGACAAGTTTTTACCACGTATAGAGGGCAGGCACTTTATATTACTAGGAATTCAAGGCATGTTATAACAGTCTCACACCTTACCCCCACCCCCATTCTCCTCACCCACGCACATATTGCCTCCCATTCATCATGTTTATTGGCTCTCTCTCTCTCTCTCTCTCTCTCTCTCTCTCTCTCTCTCTCTCTCTCTCTCTCTCTCTCTCTCTCTCTCTCTCTCTCTCTCTCTCTCTCTCTCTCTCTCCTCTCTCTCACACACACACACACCTTACAACACACACACATACGCACACACGAATGCACACACACACATACGCACGCACGCACGCACGAACACACAACACACACACACAACTATCTACGTACGCATATTGGCACGCACGCCTGCACTTAAGTAAGCACACACACATGCACACACACACACACGCACGCACGCACGCATGCACGCACACACACACACAAACACATAGTATGAGACCTTCAAACCTCATGAATTCCAGAAAATAAGTAAGAAAATGGATACTTAAAATACATTGATTTGAATTCAAGAACAGGTAAGGAATCACATGAATCTATTGTTCATAGATTCCTATCTGATTCAGTACACAACACACACACACGCGCGCGCGCCCGCACGCGCGCGCGCCCGCACGCGCGCGCGCGTGCGCGCACACACACACACGCAGGCACACACACACACACACACCACACACACACACACACACACACACACACACACACACACACACACACACGCACACATCTAGACACACATCTAGATAGATGTGTGTTCCGCTTTTCGTAAGAGTAGGCCATCGTGTGCCGGTGGGAACAGATGACAATATTTACAAAACTGCATACACACGGGGACCGGATGAAAAAAAAATCACATGATTGCTTATTCTGTTATCCTCGATATAAAAGAATAAAATAAATAAAACACACAGTTGTATGAAACTGAGATAACACAACAACATTGTACCTGAAGCAACAAAAATATGTCGAAGCAGTGTTGGTGGATAATGCTGCTGTGTAATAATATCCATAGACATTTGCCTGATTTCATTCCTCAGGTTTGATCACACTCAATCAATCTTGCATAGGACATAAACATTAATCAATAACCGCTCTCAATTCTGACTCGTATCCACTACACAAAAGCCTTTATGATGCTTGTCTTGTTTTGGTTTGATAATGGTTCCAGCTTAGTACATCCTGATGATATAATGCAAAATTTACAAAGCTGCATATACACCGGATGCACAAATGATGCCAAAATGAATAAATGAATAAATAGATAAATAAACAAATAAATTAATTATTGACTAAAAAAACGAATAAAAATGAATAGATGAATATATGGGTACATAGATGAATAAATAAAAGAATAAATAGATAGGTAGGTAGGTAGGTAGGTAGGTAGGTAGGTAGGTAGATAGATAGATAGATAGATAGATAGATAGATAGATAGATAGATAGATAGATAGATAGATAATAAATAAACAAATAAGTAAATAAATAAATACATAAATAAATACATAAATAATAGATCATGGGTCCTTTTGTTCATTTGTTTGTCTCCTTTTCGTTCCTATATCTTTTTGGCTCTTTTTGGGGGGGATGCTTGATACCTAAGTGTGTACATCATCTTCTACCGTTACTGTTTTAAACCAGACTATCAGTTTTGATAGCGCTACGAAACATAATATCACTGTTCTGAAAACATGTATGAAATGAAGCAAAGTACTTATGCTTGAATCAGTATGCTATAACAATTGTTTTTAGCAATAAAGACAACAATAACCATTTACAAATGAATAATGTAATCTTCTGTATATAACACAAAAGACCCGTAAAAGAACATTTCAACAACGAATTTCATCAAAACGAGTTTTGTGCAATATTTTGTATATCATTTCGAAAACTACAGAAACTGGGATATACACACAACTTTATATCTATTTCGTAAAACATACTTGGAAGATAATACTAGTAGACTCTTGTTTCTGCCGATTGCTACTTTCCTTTCTAGGAGAAAACGTATAGCATGGCGTCGGGTCTAGAAGCAAACCGTTTTGTTCTCAATTTCTTCCATTCCCAAGTGGCCGAAAGAGAAATGGAGAAAGCGAGTTTTGCGAACCGCCTCTGTTTGAGGAAAAAGGTGCAGCCTCTCCCCATCTCTCCTCCTCCTCCATCCTGCATCCTTCCCCTGTATTTGTCCTTTACTGTTTACCTCTGAGACATCTTTCCTTCAATGATCTGGGGATTTGTTTTCTTCCTATCTTCTTTCCATCCTGAAGCAGTTTTTTGTTTGTTTGTTTCACTGTCTGTCTGTCTGTTTGTCTGTCTGTTTGTCTGTCTGTCTGTCTTTGCCAGAACCTGTCTGTCTTTCTGTGTCTGTTTAACGCTCTGTTTGTCTTTCTGTCTCTCTGTCCCGTTTCTGCCTGTTTCTGTCTGTCTTTCTGTGTTTGTGTGTCTAACAGTCTGTATGTGTCTGTCTCTCTGTCTTTCTCTCCTCTATCTGTCTGTCTCTGTCTCTGTCTCTGTCTGTCTGTCTCTCTGTCTGTTTGTCTTTCTGTCTGTCTGTTTGTCTCTCTGTCTGTCTGTATCTCTGTCTGTCTGTCTCTGTCTCTCTCTCTCCCTCTCCCTCTTCCCTCTCTGTCTCTGTCTGTCTGTCTGTCTGTCTGTCTGTCTGTCTGTCTCTCTCTCACCTCCTCCCTCCCCCCCCTCCCACCTCCTCTCTCCCTCCCCCCTCCCCCTCCCTCCCTCCACCTCCCCCCTCCCTCCCACCCCCCCTCTTCTCTCTCTCTCTCTCTCTTTAGTTGTTCAAGGAGAGAGAATCAAAAGACTCTGTTCCTTACACCAGGTATAATAAAGCATTGGGCAATATAGATCGGGTGACGAGCGCGGTAATAGAAGGCTAAGACTTCCATTACGGGCCCCACAGCCGTTCATAGACACCACTTAGGCCTGTCTAGACTGAGCCAGTCCCTGGAGTAGACAGCTGCTGGAGTTCTCAGTCCCGTGCTCTGCTCTGTCCTGTGGTCGTCTGTCTATAGCTCTACTACACCTCTGGTGTGTAGAGTGTGTGGATTTGTGCTGTCTGTTTTCTGTGGATTTTTCTGTTGTCTGTTGTGTGTAGAGTTATGTTGTATGTTGTCTGTAGATTTATGTTGTCTGTTGTCTGTAGATTTATGTTGTCTGTTGTGTGTAGACGTGTTGTCTGTTGTCTGTGGACATCTCTGTTGTTTGTAGACATGTTGTCTGCTGTCTGTAGACTTCTGTTGTGTGTTGCCTGTAGACTTCTGTTGTGTGTTGCCTGTAGACTTCTGTTGTGTGTTGTCTGTAGACTTCTGTTGTGTGTTGCCTGTAGACTTCTGTTGTCTGTTGTCTGTAGACTTCTGTTGTCTGTTGTCTGTAGACTTATGTTGTCTGTTGCCTGTAGACTTCTGTTGTATATAGTCTGTAGACTTTTGCTGTATTCAGTCTGTAGATTTATGCTGTATTCAGTCTGTGGACTTCTGGTGTATATAGAGTGTAGACTTTTGTTGTCTGTTGTGTGTAGACTTCTGTTGTCTGTTGTCTTTTGTCTGTGGACTTTTGTTGTCTGTTGTCCGTAGATCTCTGCTGTCTTTTTTCTGTAAACGTATGTTGTCTATTGTCTGTAGACGTATGTTGTATACAGTCTGTAGACTTCTGTTGTATATAGTCTGTAGACTTCAGCTGTATTCAGTCTGTAGATTTCTGCTGTATTCAGTCTGTAGATTTCTGCTGTATATAATCTGTAGATTTCTGCTGTATATAGTTTGTATATTTCTGCTGTATACAGTCTGTACATTTTTGTTGTATTCAGTCTATAGACTTCTGTTGTAATCAGTCTGTAGATTTATGTTGTAATCAGTCTGTAGATCTCTGTTGTCTGTAGAATCTGCTGTCTGTCACATGCGCACCACCACCACATGCGCATAGAAGTATGCACGCACGCACGCACGCACGCACGCATGCAATGCATCTTTAGTCACACTTTTTATACTGTTATTCCTGTTGTCTTTTGCTCCCCGTTTACACCGCTAGAAATTTCCAGTGGAACAAGATACTACTGATCATGCTCATACTAATGATGTATGAAGGTGAAGGTAAAGGTGTCCGATAACCTGTGTGGTCGTAGAGGGACCAGGCGTAAAAGACCTCACCTTCTCTAGGGGCCAGCATGTTGAGGGCGGTGCCCATCTCCTCTCCTTTGCTGCTTTACCTTCCCTGACCCTAAAGAGGGCAGGTACCAATTTACTGCTGGGTAAACTGGGGGACTGTACTGAAGCCAAGGCGCGCAAACGGTCATCTATCCAATTGGCAACTACGTTCGACCCTGTATGCTGTTCTTAAAACATCTTATTATCATGTTACGAGACTTTCATATGAATGATTTAACCAGTCATACGACAACATCACGGTTGAAACTGTTTCAGACACACCTCAGATATCAACACATTTTTTGCGGCGAAAGTTTTACTCCTGAAAAGAAGCTCAAATTCAACAAATCCAAGTTCTTTTATGAAAGTGACCTTTAAAGATTAGTACAATCACTCCGCCAAAAAAAAAGAGATTCTCAAAGCGAAAATTGAATAACATTGAAATGTCGAGTCTCCGAAATGTCAATGACTTAAAGTTGTGAATCAGTTACTTTTAATCACTCTCAGAACTAGAGGGTGCTTCACACTTTTGAATCGTTAGATAGAAAGCACATTGTTAGTGTGAGTCTTACAAGGAACCTACTTGCAAACTGCAAACGAAGTTGCTGTTTCTAGGCCACAAAAGGAGGTCAGAAAAGTTCTATGGTTAAAATTATATTCACGCAGACTGAAGGTATATGAATATTAAACTCGAATCTCCGATCAGGGGTAGGCGGTGTTTGAATGAGGTTAGTTAAGCTGTAAACTGGTTCCAAAGCATTTTTCTGTGAAAATTGTTTGAATGGGATTATAAATTGAAGTCTTGTATGCAAACGCATGTATCCATGTCTTGAAGTCACGTTAAAAAAAAGCTTCATTCTTTGGATGAAAACAAACAGATTCTATCGCATAGGTAACACAGACACCCAGCATGTAACCAGCAACCTGCAGAAGGATGGGCTCCACCGTGCAGGATCTGATCTGAGTCACCAAACTATTTTTGAAGTAATTTAGCTGCAACGTCTAATTTCGTGTTTGAACGAGATGCCAAGCTTTTGAAGTAGACAAGTGGATAGTATCAAACCAAACCGTTTCGTAATCTGCTAACATCCAGGCCATTGGTATATAAAAACAGAGAAAAATTGCAAAGAATTTGTAAGAACTACAAATAACTGCGAAGAAGAATTCCGAAGTAGAATTGCGAAGAAGAATAGCGACAGAGAATTGCGAAGAAGAATTTAGAAGAAGAATGAAAACGAAGAATTAAGAAAAAAGAATGAAAAAGAAGAATTAAGAAGAAAAAAATAAAAGGAAAACTGAAGAAGAAAAAAATCAAGAAGAATAATCAAAAAGAATAACTAAAAGAAAGAAGAAGAAGAGAAGAAGAAGAAGAAGAAGAAGAAGAAGAAGAAGAAGAAGAAGAAGAAGAAGAAGAACAAGAAGAAGAAGAAGAAGAAGAAGAACAACAACAACAACAACAACAACACCAACACCAACACCAACAACAACAACAACAACAAGGAAAACAACAAGAACAAGAACGGAAAGAAGTGTTTGGTCTTCTTTAACATCATGACTTAGTTTCCCTAACTCTCCCCCCCCCCCCCTCCACCCCAGTAACCCTACCATCCCAAACTTGCCACTACAGATGTATGGCCACTCTCGCTTGTAATTTATTTTATTTGTTTTATTTTATTTTATTTTTTATTTTATACCACTTTACGTCACAGCAGATTTCTCTGCGTGAAATTCGGGCTGCTCTCCCCGGGGAGAGCGCGTCGCCACAAGTGCATTACCTACCCATTATTTTTTTTTTCCCCTCAGGGATGGTGTCTAAACACAACACCTGTGTGCATGCTGGTTTTTTTTTAATATAATTTTGTCATCCGCTCCTACCGGCACACGATGGCCTGCTCTTCCGAAAAGCGGAACGGGATTTTAACGTGTGCGCAAGATGTTCTGCGTGCGTTCGCACACGGGACCTCGGTTTATAGTCTCATCCGAATGAGACTATAAATTTCACACACTCAACGATCCAGCACCCATATAGCGTAGCTGCATGCAGTGTTAGTGCTGGCTCTTAGAGCATGATTAAAACAAGAGCCACGGTTCCAGAGAACTACCGCTGGCAGTATCGGGTCATTTGTCTCACTGATGCTAATTCTGATACACGAGACATCGACTGCTGAGAGCTTTGCTGATGATGGTGCTGCATTATTCACGCTGTCTCAATGAGCGAACACGCACACATACTCGCTCCCTCCTCCCCCACCCCCCTCCTGCCCTCCCTCCCTCTTCCCTCCTCTTCTCCGCCCTCACATGCACATAATTATGCATACGAAAACAGGAAAATGCATACCTAAGGATGAATGAATGTAAACTCGATAAAAGAAGTTTATCTCTCCTTTCCCCCATTGCATGCATAATTATAAGTATGCCTGCTTGCAAGCATACACGCACACATATGCACGCACGCACACACAAACGCACGTACACAGATGTACACACGTAAGGACACACACACGCACACAGACGTACACACACAAGGACACACACGCACACCACACATACGCGCGGGCACGCGCACTCAACACCCACGCACGCACGCATACACACACACACACGCGCGCAGATTGTATTTGCATACACACCCCACACAGAGGGATATACACGTGAATCCGACTCCCCGCCACCCCCTCCCCCCCACCCCCTCCCGTCCTCCCATCCAAACATATTGACAATTGACGGACAGAAAGATCAATGCAGACCGATTTGGAAGCATTTAGAGAGAAAAAAACAGACGGATAAACAGACGAACAGACACCACATGCAACTAGACACACTAAGTGGTATACATCTATCTATTCAAATAATCTGACAGTTTAGACACACTAAGTGGTATGACCCGGATCAAACAGACAGAGAAACAAACCGGCTGCCAGACAGATAGAAAAAGACAAACAGAAAAACATGCGGATAGTAGTCAGTAAGTGAGGTGCACGTGAACAGACAAACAGACAGACAGGCTTATAGATACAGTAAATGAGGTGCATCTGAACAGACAGACAGACAGAGAGAATGTTTATAGATACAGTAAATGAGGTGCACGTGAACAGACATACAAACAAACATGGAGTGGAGTGGGGTGGGGTGGGCTGGGTGGGTGGGGTGGGTGGAGTGGAGTGGGGTGGGTGGGTGGGGTGAAATGGATTGGATTGGATTGGAGAAGGGTGGATTGGATTGCAGTGGAGTGGGGTGGTCAGAAGTAGAGTTGAAATGATTGGGGTGTGACAGAGTGGAGTGGAGTGGAGTGGAGTGGAGGGGAGGGGAGGGGAGGGGAGGAGGGGAGGGGAGGGAGGGGGGAGGGGAGGGGAGGGGAGTGGAGTGGAGGGAGTGGAGTGGAGGTGGAGTGGAGTGGATAGTGCTTTGAGAAGCGAAGCACCAATAAGACATCACATCCATCGCCCTGCCTGTCCACACCTTGTCGGCATCAGTTGGGCGGGGTTGTGTGTGCGTGTGTGTGTGTGTGTGCGTGCGTGCTTGCGTGCTAGTGTGTGTGTGTGCAAGCATGCACGCGTGCTTGTGTGTGTGTGTGTGTGTGTGTGTGTGTGTGTGTGTGTGTGTGTGTGTGTGGTGTGTGTGTGTACGCGCGCGCTCGTTTTTATGTGTAAGGCAATTTTCTTAGAACGCAGTAAGTCATTACCGATCTAGGAGTGACTTCAAGGTAACGCAGGTGCCAGTTGTTTAATCAGTGAAGACATAAAACTCTCTAAAAGATGCATGGAGTTTGTAATCTACTATTTAGGAAGTAGGCGTAGATTATTAAGCTTTTTTATGTAAATGACCCCAGATGTGTGAGTCGAGTAACACTGGGAAGGTTTGGCGTCTTTGGCATGGCAAGTTACACCATCAGGCACTCTGAAATAGATATCCAGGGTGGCCTTCAGGAGTAGCTCAAAGAAAGGTTTTATTTCTTTTTTGTTGTTGTTTATTTATTTATTTATATTATTTATTTATTTGTTTATTTATCTATGTTTACTTATGTATTTACTTGCTTATTAATTTATTCATTGATTTATTTATTCATTCATTCATTAAAATAAATTATTCATTTACTTGTTATCTATATTTATCTATTTACTTACTTATTTATTCATTTATTTATTCTATACCAGTTTATGTCACAGCAGACTTCTCTGCGTGAAATTCGAGATGCTCTCCTTAGGGAAAGTGCGTCGCCACAAGTTCAGCGCCTACCCATTTTTTTTTCTTTTTCCTGTCTGCAATTGAATTTGTTTTCCAATCAGAGTGGCTTTTTTTCTACAGAATTTTGCCTGAGACAACCCTCTTGTCACCGTGGGTTCTTTACGTGCGCTAAATAATGATGTGTAACACACAGGACCTCGTTTTATTGTCTCGTCCAAAACACTAGCACCCAGACTACCACTCACGATCTAATGGATGGGGACAGAAATTGGGCCCAAACGTAAGACACATATCATTAAAGTTTTCTTCTAGTTTTCTCTTTCTTTGATTTGGTTTCTCATTACCGCCAAGGGAAGTTACAATGTATTAAACTTGACAAAAACCCGTATTTCTCTAGGATAAGTATTGCATTGCAATTATTTCATACCTTAGAATTCTTTAACAACAGTATTGTTCTCTTTAATTTGTCACTATTTGCAGTAGATGGTAACATTCATGAGGACTCTGTGAGTAAGGTCCAGTTGAGATTCCTTTCAATTTGACATGAAATTGAATTGAAATGATAGAAGTTATGTAGTCTATCTTATAGTATTACTTTCTTCAGTATATCAACATTATGTTCAAACTTGGTTAAGTTTAAAATGTAAATAACATTTTTTGTTATGAATGAAAAGGAAGTAAAAATGAAGGAAGGTGGCAGGATGGTTAAGACGTTCGCCTGCCAACAAGTAAACCGTGAGTTTCTGGGTTCGTACCCAGCCTCGCCTCTTCTTCCAGTTTAACGAAAAAATCGAACTGAATGTCAAAGTCATTCGGATGAGACTATAAACCGAGGCCCCGTGTGCGAACGCACACAGAACATCTTGCGCACACGTTAAAACTCCGTCCCACCTTTCGGAAGAGCAGGCCATCGTGTGCCGGTAGGAGCGGATGACAAAATTAAAAAAAAAACCAGCATGCACACAGGTGTCGTGTTTAGACACCATCCCTGAGGGGGAAAAAATAATGGGTAGGCGCTGCACTTGTGGCGACACACTCTCCCCGGGGAGAGCAGCCCGAATTTCACGCAGAGAAATCTGCTGTGACATAAAGTAGCATATTTTTTTAATACATAGAAACATAAAATATCCAGACCGAGCTATATGTTGTAGACGGTGATATAAGATATTGCCTAGCTACGATCAGGGATGTGAACACAGCGAGCACTGATGTCTGTCTGTCTGTCTGTTTGACTGTCTGTCTGTTATGTAATGGTTATGTAATGCTTATGTAAAGTACAGTCTTGGAACGACAACGACAATGACAACGAAAAATTGGTACATTTTTCAGACACACACACACACACACACACACACACACACACACACACACACACACACACACACACAACACAACACACACACACACACACACACACACACACACACACACACACACACACACACAACACACACAACACACAACACACACACACACACACACACACACACACATCTCTCTCTCTCTCACACACACACACACACACACACAACACACAACACACACTCACACACACACACACACACACACACACACACACACACACACACACACACACACACACACACACACACACACACGCAGAGTGAATCCTAACGAAGGATGACCACATTGTCTTGATCACTTAGGACCCACCAGCAAGTGAATTAATTATCTCGTTCTCTCCTAGTCAAGGACGCAGTTATTTCACATCCGAATAAAGGAGCAATAAAGCACAGAGACTGAAGTGGAGAGAGTGAGACAGAGGAGGGGGAGGAGGAGGAGGTTAAAGGGGAAATGTTGGGAGGAAGGGGGGGGGGGGTGGGGGGGGCAGATATGTAACAAGGACAGGTGTAGATAACTGTCTTTGTGGCGAAGTGAGCTACTTCATTCTCTAGGACATCTTAGTCTGTCTAGACGTAATGTCTCCCTCTCTGTTGTCTCTCTCTATTGTCTCTCTTTTGTTCTTTTGTTCTTTCTTTTCTTTCTTTCTTTTTTTTTCTTTCTTTTCTTTCTTTTCTTTTCTTTCTTTCTTTCTTTCTTTCTTTTTTTCTTTCTTTCTTTCTTTCTTTTTTTTCTTTTCTTTTCTTTTTTTTTTCTTTCTTTCTTTCTTTTTTTCTTTCTTTCTTTTCTTTTCTTTCTTTCTTTCTTTCTTTCTTTCTTTCTTTCTTTCTTTCTTTCTTTCTTTTCTTTCTTTCTTTCTTTCTTTCTGCCTTTTTTCCTTTCTTTGTGTCTGCCTGTCTCTGTCTTTGTCTCTGTCTCTGTCTCTGTCTCTGTCTGTGTTCTCTCTCTCTCTCTCTCTCTCTCTCTCTCTCTCTCTCTCTCTCTCTCTCTCTCTCTCTCTCTCCTCTCTCTCTCTCTCTCTCTCTCTCTCTCTCTCTCTCTTTCCTGTGGAATGGTCAAAATCTATGATTGTACCCATCTATAAGAAAGGGGATATAGACCAACCAGGTAATTATCGTGGAATAGCTTTAACTAGTGTGGTTAGCAAGATATATACAGATATTTTAACCAAAAGGCTTTCTAGATGGGCTATGGAAGAAGATAAAATAATTGAACAGCAAGCAGGCTTTAGAGCAGGCTATTCTACAGTTGACCATATTTTTACGCTTTTTGCCATTGTTCAAAAATTCTTGCAACAACACACTAAACTTTATGTTGCCTTTGTAGATTTTAGAAAGGCGTTCGACTCGGTCAATAGAAACAATTTGTGGGAAGTATTGAGGAAATGTGGTGTATGTGGAAAAATGTATAAGGCGGTACGAAGTGTTTATAACTCTGTTTTGGCATGTGTGCGTGATAAGAGTTATTATTCAGATTATTTTGCTTGTCCAAAAGGAGTAAAACAAGGTTGTTTGCTCAGTCCCCTATTGTTCTCTCTATTTATAAATGAATTGGCTCTTGAAGTATCCAGAGCAGGAAAGCATGGCATTCAACTAATGACTGATACTGTTGAAATATTTCTATTATTGTTTGCTGATGATGTTATCTTATTATCTGAATCTGCTATTGGTCTCCAAAATCAGTTGAACAGACTTAAGAGAGAAGCAGATAGATTATGCTTGGTTGTCAATCTTGAAAAGACTAATGTAATGGTGTTTAGAAAGGGAGGGTACTTAGGTTCTAGGGAAAAGTGGATATATGGGAATGAAGAAATTAAGGTTACCAATTCATATAAATATTTGGGGATGGGTTTCACAACAAAGCTGAGCATTAATAGTGCCTTGGTAGATGTTTGTAACAGAGGAAAAAGAGGAGTTATGGAAATACAGAAATCTATGAAAAAACTGAATACCACAGATCTAAAACTGTTTTGGAAGATGTTTGATACTCAGATAGAACCAATATTAACGTATGCATCTGAGGTTTGGGGATTGTATGAAGAAGGCAAGCGAATTGAAAAAGTTCACACATTTGCTATAAAGAGATTTCTATCTGTTCCTTTACATGCATCAAACCATCTAGTTTACGGGGAAAGTGGTAGATATCCGTTATACATAAGGGCATATATAAAAAGCATTAAATACTGGTTAAAACTTCTTAAACAACCAGCTTCTAGAATATGTAGACAGGCTTATGAAATGCTAATCTTACAACATGAATCTGGTCGACTTAATTGGGTGTCAAATGTACAGAAAACTTTATGTGTGAATGGATTTGGTATTGTGTGGCTGAGTAGAGACGTAGGATGTGAATATAGTTTCATTAATGAATTTAAAGATAGACTTATTTCATGCTACAAACAGAAATGGCATTCAGATTTAGAAAATAATGACAAATATATGTGGTATAGTTCCTTCAAAAGTGTCTTTCAAACAGAAAGATATCTGTCTTTTATAACCAACAAATGGTACAAGATCAGTCTCAGTAGATTTCGGCTAAGAGTCAGTGGCCTTAAAAATTGTAAGTATTGGTTTTCAAGTGAAGATAACTCTAACGATAATATATGCCCTTCATGCCGAAATGCCACAGAAGACGAATTTCACTTTCTTTTCGATTGTATGGCCTATTCTGATAAACGCAGAAACTGTGAGGCGCTAAGTGTGTTTAAAGGCATTGCTGATATGAATTCTGTTTCAAATATTCTATCTGTCAGCAGTGAAGAGAAAATAGAAAGTCTAGCTAAATTCATTGGAGAAGCAATGAATATTAGGAAAAAGATAACGGAACTGAGTAACTAGTCCTTAGATGGTCCTTTATTGATTCTGTTCGTGTGTGTGGTGTGGGGGGGGGGGGGGGAGGGAGGGAGAGAGAGAGAGAGTGTGTGTGTGTGTGTGTGCGTGCGTGCGTGTGTGTGTGTGTGTGTGTGGTGTGTGTGTGTGTGTGTGTGTGTGTGTGTGTCACCTGCATGGCAATTAGAATGTGCAGTAGCATAATGTAAGTGCGAAGTGAGAAGAAAATTTGAAAAATGTTATTATGTTACACAAATTCATCTGAACTTGTTATTCCCCCTTGTCTACAGGGCTGTAATGCTGTATGGACAATAAAACTGTGTCAGTGTCAGTGTCAGTGTCAGTGTCTCTCTCTCTCTCTCTCTCTTGTTTTATTCTAACTGTAGATATGTTCTCTTTTAACTTTGCCAGCTCTTGCAGGGGCAGATAAAGTAAGTGAACGATGTCAAGTTCGATAAGCCCTGATCTGAAAAAAAAAAAATATATATAATATATATACATATTATGTACACTGAATATGCTTATTCGAAGTCTCTTCATCATAAAACAGCTTAACGATATTGCAGACACATAGCAATTGATATGCGCATATTGTAAACAAAAGAACTAGAGTAGTTTTTGTTTATAAACGTATGTTTTTGATGCAGAAATGGCAATACATGCGCTTCAACTAGTGTTTATTGGATTTTTTCTTCTTTTTTTGTTTTGTTTGTGTCTAGTTTATAAACATGTTATGTATATTAGTTCTACACATACACACACGCACATAAATATATATATATATATATATATATATATATATATATATATATATATATATATATATATATATATACACATATACATATATTATAAAGAAAACATAACACAAGGACAAAGCCATACATCAATTCATAAATATATGGTAATGCCTCCATTTGAAGACATTATTGTTTTACTCTTGTTTCCTTTATTTTTCCAGTAGAAATGAATTCCAAAGAGGAGAAAAAGACAATAGAAACACATAAACAGAAAAGAGACACATGAAATATGTGGGTAAGGGCAAAAGGGAGTGGAAACCGTATATTTATTCATTTTATTTATTTGTGTATTCTTGTATCTATATTCTTTTATATATATTCTTTACATAGAGGATAATGGATTCAGTTTTTTGAAATATCGTCACCTGTTCCCACCGGTACACAATGGCCTACTCTTTCGAAAAGCGGAACAGGATTTAACGTGTGCGCAAGATGTTCTGCGTGCGTTCGCACACGGGGCCTCAGTTTATAATCCCAGCCGAAGGACTTGAGGAGAGAGTGAAATTGTCACTGATGGTAACTCCAGGTGAAAAAATTCCCTCGGACGGGAATCGAACCCAGGTCGTCAAATTGCAAGCGAGATGTAGGAATGTGTGTGTTTGAATATGGTGATGACCCCCATCCTTCTCCCCTGTGAAGTTAGAGAGAAAGATGTGAAAGGTGCATGATAAAGCAACACACATCCTGAACAGTATATAGCAACACACAGCCTGAAGAAGATACAGCAACACACAACCTGAAGAAGATTAAGCAACACACATCCTAAAAAGGGTAAAGCAACATAGCCGGAAGAGGATAAAGCAATACACAGACTGAAGAGGGTAAAGCAACACAGACAGAAGAGGGTAAAGCAACACACATTCTGCACAGGATAAAGCAACACACAGCCTGCATAGGATAAAGCAACACACAGCTTGCACGGAATAAAGCAACAAGCCTGCACAGGATAAAGCAACACACAGCCTGAACAGGATAAAGCAACACACAGCCTGAAGAAGATAAAGCAACACACAGCCTGAAGAAGATAAAGCAACACACAGCCTGAACAGGAAAATAACAACACAGCCTGAAGAGGGTAAAGCAACACACAGCCTGAGGAAGATAGATCATCACAGCCTAAAAAAAATAAAGCATCAAACATGAAGAAGATTAAGAACCTCAACCTGAAGAAGATAAAACAATATAGCCCTGAACAGGATAAAGCAACATAGCCTGAAGAAGATAAAGCAATACACCCTGAAGATGTTAAAGCAACACACAGCTGGAATAGGATAAAGCAATACACAGCGTGAACAGGATAAAGGAACACACATCCTCAAGAAGTTAAAGCATCACAGCCTGAAGAAGATAAAGCAACACAGAACCTGAACAGGATAAAGGAACACAGCCTGAAGAAGATAAAACAAAACAGCCTGAACACGATAAAGCAACACACAGCCTGAAAAAGGCAAAGCAACACAGAATCTGAGGAAGATAAAGCAATTCACAGCTTGAAAAAGATGAAGCAATAAAGTCTAAAGAAGATAAAGCAACGCAGCCTGAAGATTAAGCAACACAGCCTGAACAGGGTAAAGCAACAAACATGAGGAAAATTAAGCAACGCACCCTGAAGAAGATAAAACAATACAGAACTTGAACAAGATAAAGCAACACAGAGCCTGAACAGGAAAAAAAAAAAGCACATGAATGCTTCTTCTATGATCCTCGATATAAATAAATAAATAAATAAATAAATAAATAAATAAATAAATAAATAAATAAATGAATGAATAAATAAATAAATAAATAAATAAATAAATAAATAAATAAAGCAATACAGTCTGTAAATGAAAAAGCAACACTAGGCCTACCTGAAAAAACTAAAGCAACACACAGCCTGAACAGGCTAAACCAACACACAGCCTGAACAGGAAAAAAACGCAACACTACCTAAACAGGCTAACAAGCATCACAAAGCCTACAGGGAAGACAAACACAGACAGT
>CM060328.1:5678156-5690656 GCA_030674155.1 Stramonita haemastoma | reverse complement strand
GAGCCATTAAAGGCAGGTAGGGTCAAGTTGGCAATTTTGAGATTTTGATTGATTATTAAAGTATAGCCATTATTCTACCTTATAGTGAAATATCAAATCATAATTTTGTTTCCTTTTGCCTTTAAACGTGTTTTAAAAATGCCCAAGCCCTCATTCTGACCACCTATTAGGGTGCTAAACTTGTCAATTTCTCATTTTGTCATTTCCTGCAGTCTAGTATTTTAACTTGGAATAACTTTTCCTAGAATTGTCCAATTTTCAATCTGTTTTTTGTATTGTATAGCCATTTTATTGTAGTTTGATAACATGTCAATAACTCAAAATTGACCTCTGGTGCAATGCGTCTCATTATGTGGTGGAGCGTCACATATTGGTACTTTTGCTTCAATGTTGTAAAGGTGTGTCATCCGGTAAAGTAAAAAAGACCATTTTTCGCCTTTTTATGCACAGAGTAAAGGTTTTCTGCGGGTAAGTAGTCAGTTCTTTTTTCTTAGTGTTAATATTGTTTTTGTTCCTTGCATAATAAAAAAGCAAAATAATTTATTAACTCTCTTACTTCGATCAAAAAAGAAGAAAAGAAACGCCGGTAAAAATGTGTTTGACTGAGCTCAAGTATGCCTATTTGGGTTGATTATTTCAAAAAATGTCATCTCCTCAAAAACCATGAAAGGTTAGGCGAAATGACAGTTTTTTCAAATGAGACATAATTATGTCAATGTTCCGTGAGCAGCAGGAATCTACCTCACGTATTAGAACCCAAGCCACACTATGGTTGTCCCTAACAAATCTCTGATTGGGAAACAAATACATTAGCAAACTGAAAAAAAATGAAGGTGGGGGGTGGGGCACTGCTGTTGAGGCGATACGCTCTCCCCAGGGAAAGCAGTCCGAATTTTGACGTATAGAAATTCGCTGTGGCTAAAAGTACTATGTAGTTCAATCCAACTTAGTTTGATAACATTTACAGTAGTTGGGAAGCACTGTAAGAGACCTCAGCTTCTCTAGGGCCAGAACCTTGAGAGCGGCACTCATCTCTCCCTTGCAGCTTTACCTTCCCTGACTCTAAAGAGCGCAAGTACCCATTTACAGCTTGGTGAACTGGGGGATTGGACTGAAGCCAAGGCATAGGAACAGTCACCCATCAGCGAAAAAACTACTTTGAACACCTCTCAACGCCTAAAAGCAACCCTGAAGTTTCGGAAAACAAGTCTCTGGTTAGCCTTTGTGTAGCTTACTCTAAAAGGTTCTATCAACAGAGACTATTTAGATAAAGTCATAAAGGGATAACTATGTGGCCAGAGCACTAACTTTCACCCTGCTAAGGTTAAGCAGCATCGAGCGTGTTTACCATCTGGATGGGTGGCCGTTTGCGCGCCTTGGCTTCAGTACAGTCCCTCAGTCATCCCAGCTGTAAATGGGTACATGCCCTCTTTAGGGTCAGGGAAGGTAAAGCAGTGAGGGAGAGGAGATGGGCGCCGCCCTCAACATGCTGGCCCCTAGAGAAGCTGAGGTCTCTGATGCCTGGCTCCCCTACGACTACATAGGCTATTGGACACCTTTACCTTTTACCTTAGATCATAAAGATCACATTACATGTACAAAATCTACCTTTTCAGAAAAGTTGTCTGGATGTAGTTTCCTCACTGGGTATGCTTGCCTTATCTCTTTATTTAAGCGATATATGTTTGATATTGCTTTCTGTCTATCTTTATCCTTTTTTTGTTGTTGTTTGATTCAATGGAAAGTCAAACGCAAGCACTGAGTATTCCTGTCTTACCTCTTTATTTAAGCATATATGCTTGATATTCCTTTTTGTCAATCTGAATCCTTTTTTTTCCATTGATGGAAAACCAATGCAAGCACTTAGTATGCCTGCCTTATCTCTTTATCAAAGCATATACACTTAATACTACTTTTTTTGTCTATCTCCATCTTTTTATTCTTGTTTTCCTTAAAATAGTCAAGCCCCCCCAAAAAAAACACACAAAAAAACACCGACTCTCCGCTCATCCCATGAAGAGCAATAACAAGAGGAATATATTCTTGCAGCTTTCATTGCTGGCTGTGGCAAAGTTGAGACTATTTCACACTCATCACACACACTCATTCGCACCCTTTTCCCAACCCTATTCTCCACAGCTCATTAAGATCCTGATCACCCATCTCCGGACACTGTCCGCTGGAGGCAAAAGCTATCATGGCGTCATTACAGAGAGGTGATCATGCCATGGCCGACTAGTTTGATCATCCATTGTGTTAAGGCTTATGGCCGTTTTCTCTGCATCAGCAGTCACGGGTAGTAATTGTAGCTTATGGTTTGTAGAGGTTGATGTGATTGCACTTCGGTTATTTTCTTGCTTATGTTTGTTTGTCTGTCTTGTTCTTTGTCTCTTTCTCTGTTTATCTCTTATCTCTCCTTTCTCTGTCTGTTTCTCTGTCTCCTTCTGCCTCTATCTTCTGTCTGTCTGTCTCTCTGTCCCTGACTCCCTCTGTTTTTCTTCTCGTCTGTTTGTCTGTCTGTCTGTCTGTCTGTCTGTCTGTCTGTCTGTCTGTCTGTCTGTCTGTCTGTCTGTCTGTCTGTCTGTCTGTCTGTCTGTCTTCTTCTCTCTCTCTCTCTCTCTCTCTCTCTCTCTCTCTCTCTCTCTCTCCTCTCTCTCTCTCTCTCTCTCTCTCTCTCTCTCTCTCTCTCTCTCTCTCTCTCTGATATGTCTGGGTTTTTTATAAATGTTTTTTCTGTGCAAATCCGCGATCATCTTAGACAGAACTTTAACACTGTTTTTCCATGATTATGAAACCTGCGCTTCTACAACAGACTGTAGAACAGAAGAGCGGCAATTGCTGACAGCAGAGCAGTGGTATACCAGTACCATCCCTATCTAGAAGTTTTGGGTTCCATTCCGCTTAGAAGCAGACATTTTCCCCATTCCGCTTGTCATTGTGTGGTGATATAGCAGCCAGTCTTTCAGGCGAAACGTTCATTGAACTGAGGTCCTGTGCGCAATAGCAGTTAGCATACGTAAAAAAAAGTTTACAGCAAGAGGGGTGATGTCACCTATGAAGCTCTGTAAAAAACAACAAATATAAAAGCCACTTTCGCTCGCAGACAAGCAAGGAAATGGGTGGCGCTGTGTTAGTGGCGACAAACTTTCTGCATAAAAGAATCCCACATTTTCATGCTTGGATAGTAGATGTTACTGAAACTACTGTAGACATGATACAATAAAAGAGAATATAACAGACTAGAGTAAAACGCAATACAAATCTTTAAAAAAAAGTATTGACTGCGATATGATCACACCAAATGTGATATAATACAATATGGTTTTACGCAACTCAATACAAAACAATACAAATCAATGTAATATAAAGCAATGTGATATGATACAACAGAGAATAATATAATACAACACATTTAGTACACCACAATGCAATACGGTACAATACAATAAATACAATACAATGCACTACAATGCAACACAATACAATGCTTCAAGTGGCCGACTTTTCTTTGAAATGATCGTAGTAGGAAAGTGCACAGTAGTAAATCAGGATTGGGTTTTACTCTCTCTCTCTCTCTCTCTCTCTCTCTCTCTCTCTCTCTCTCTCTCTCTCTCTCTCTCCTCTCTCTCTCTCTCTCTCTCTCTCTCTCTCTCTCTCTCTCTCTCTCTCTCCTCTCCTCTTTTCTCTCTCATCTCTCTCTCTCTCTCTCTCTCCCACTATATATATATATAATAATAATCCAAACGTTAGTTAAAGGGCTGTCTGGCAAAAGCAAAATCAAAAGTAAAGTTTCTTTTCTGGAGAAAAGGATTTGGGGGGGAGGGGGTTCTTTTTAACAAAGCTGCTTATAAGGAGGGGTTCGTCAGACAGTGCATTGTTCTTCACTATTGATCGACTTTGTGGTAGGTGTCTTGGCTATTGAAAAGGGGTGTGTGTGTGGTGTGTGTGTGTGTGTGTGTGTGTGTGTTGTGTGTGTGGTGTGTGTGTGTGTGTGTGCGTGCGCGCGCGCGCGCGTATGTGTGTGTGTGTGTGTGATAGTGCGTGTATGTGTGTGTTTGTGTGGTGTGTCTGTGTGTCTGTGTGTCTGTGTTCTGTGTCTGTGTCTGTGTGTGTGTGTAGTGTGTGTTGTGTGTCTGTGTGGTGTGTGTGTCTGTGTGTCTGTGTGTTGTGTTGTGTCGTGTGTCTGTGTGTCTGTGTGTGTGTTGTGTGTTGTTGTCTATGTGTCTGTGTGTGTGTCTTGTGTCTGTGTCTGTGTCTGTGTTGTGTCTGTGTCTGTGTGTCTGTGTTGTGCTGTGTGTGTTGTGTTGTCTGTCTCTGTGTCTGGGTCAGCGGTTGTGCCTGTTTGTGGATATGCATATGTACGCGCGTACGGAGCAGAAAAAAACTAACATGCGAAGCCAGTGTGATTTCTGATGATTTTGTTTTATGTTGTAAAGCCTTTGTAAAGCAATTTGAACATAATTATCAATGTATGACAAAGAGAAATAAAATCCCAGGTTTTTTTGTTCTTTTATTCTGGTGAACACAGCGTAATGTAAAACGGATCCAGATTTGCTTCTTAAATTTCATTTAAAGTAAAAACGTAAAAGCACGTTAGGTGAATCTTTCAAAGTAAGATTTTATAATTTACTTTTGTGTTTATTACGTCTATATCAATTTACATTGTTGTTGCATTATGTGATTATATTAGGAAAAAGGCTTTGAATGCACTTAGACGTTATCTTTTGGGTTTGTTTTATGACGAAGAAAATACCCGACATTTTTCATTGAAGAGTTGTTTTTTTCAGCTTATGATATTCTGTTTTTGTACTTGATTGAAGAACAAGAATAAGAAAAAAGATGACTGATCTGATGACGATGAAGAGGAGGAAGATTCCTAAAAGACAAGTTCTCAGTATGCTTACTACTGCTACCGTAATGGTCACTATTTTGTAGGATTATCTTTAAACAAACATTAGTGTAGGATTTGTGTTCAAGGGGATTTGCTTTGTGTTGCATTAGTTTATATGGTATTGCATGGTTTGGATTGGTTTGGATTGGATTGGATTGGATTGTGTATCTTTTAGAGGGAGATCGTGTCGCCACAAGAGCAAAAACACGAAATGCTTAATTAAAAGAAATATAGTCTTATCTTATGTGCTTTTGCTTACCTATTAGAGTGAGTTTTCTTAACATACTTTTTTTCAGGAAAATATCTAAAGTCGCTATGGATTTTTTTTCACACACTAAAACATATGTTGTACATGGTACCTCGGTTTACCATCGAATCCAAAAAGACTAGAACCCAGACCATTACTCAGGTTCTAGCGAATGGGATGAAAGTTCAGATTCAAACAGAAATCGAACCCAAGGCTGACTTTTCCACATCTAGACGGGTGCGTTAGATAGATAAAACACTGACCTGCTTGTGTAGCAATGTTCATCCCATCTCTTGATGTGCGACTCTTAATGTTGTGACATCGAAAGATGTAACCGTTGTCACATGCATGTGAAACTCAATCTTTAGAGCAAAGCTGGTTGATTGCATCTGGTATGGAAACAAGCATTTAGGACAATCTTAGATGATAATGTCCGCTAATTTTGTTACGGAGGTTCAATGGAAATTCAACAGGAGTCCGAATAGTGTCACGCGTGATGATGCATATTGTGGTTGTAATGATGATGTTGAAGTAAAAAAATAAATTGACTGGAATAATTGTTTTTCAGAACGAATAAATAAAATTATGAAAAAGAATGAACGGCAGAAAATCGTGTGTGCGTTATGGTATGTGTGTGTGTGTGTTGTGTGTGTGTGTGTGTGTGTGTGTGTGTGTGTGTGTGTGTGTGTGTGTGTGTGTGTGTGTGTGTGTGTGTGTGTGTGTGTGTGTGTGAGTGTGGGTGTGTATGTTTGTGTGTATGTATGTATGTATGTATGTATGTATGTATGTATGTATGTATGTATGTATGTATGTATGTATGTATGTATGTATGTATGTATGTATGTATGTATGTATGTATGTATGTATGTATGTATGTATGTATGTATGTATGTATGTATGTATGTATGTATGTATGTATGTATGTGTGTGTACACTTATTTATAAAACGTAAATATATTGATATAACGTAAACGTATAACATAGTTTTAAGCATGACAAATATATTGACTCCTATGTATGACTGATTATTGATTTGTTTGTATTCAAGATGCGGAAAACAGATAGATAGATAGATAGATAGATAGATAGATAGATAGATAGACAGACAGACAGACAGACAGACAGACAGACAGACAGACAGACAGACAGACAGACAGACAGACAGACAGACAGACAGACAGACAGACAGACAGACAGACAGACAGACAGACAGACAGACAGATAGATAGATAGATAGATAGACAGACAGACAGACAGACAGACAGACAAACAGACAGACAGACAGACAGACAGACAGACAGACCGATCAATCGATCGATCGATAGATAAATAGATAGATAGATAGATAGATAGATAGATAGATAGATAGATAGATAGATAGATAGATAGATAGATAGATAGATAGATAGATAGATAGATAGACAGATAGATAGATAGATAGATAGATAGATAGATAGATAAATAGATACATAGATACATAGATAGATACATAGATAGATACATAAATAGATACATAGATAGATACATAGATAGATACATAGCTACACAGAGAGATACATAGATAAATACATAGATGCATCGATCGATCAATCGACCTATAGACATAATTCAAGATAGAAGCAGAGTGTAAAACCAAACAAAAAGCATAATTCACCATATTTGTTTTCAGAAGCTGGAGAGAACATTGGCATAATTTCATTTGAACCTTGCACTACTTAGGTTCAACAATGATAAAATCCAGCTATGATTTAAGAGAAAATAAAAACTCGGAAGAAAGCAAACCAAACAAGACATCCAAATCATTATACATGCACCATATCAGTTTCAAGCATATCATTTAGCATGATGTCCACTGAAAGGAAAATACTCATGTAGAATGCATACACATGCACACCAAAGTAGCACATCTCCTTTTAGCTGATTTATACGTCAATATCAAGACAGAAACGTTGATTAGATTTAAATAAAAACCAATAAAGCGAAAGAGGGATACGAAGAGAGAGGGAAATAAAAGTACAGAGAGAGAGAGATATAGAGAGAAGAGAGAGAGAGAGAGAGAGAGAGAGAGAGAGAGAGAGAGAGAGAGAGAGAGAGAGAGAGAGAGAGAGAGAGAGAGAGAGAGAGAGAGACAGACAGACAGACAGACAGACAGACAGACAGACAGACAGACAGACAGACAGACAGACAGACAGAGAAAGAGAGAGACAGAGACAGAGAGAGAGCGGGACAAAGAGAGAGACAAAGAGAGAGGCAGAGAGAGAAAGACAGAGAGAGACATAGAGAGAGGGAAACAGAGACAGAGGGACAGAGATATAGACAAAGTGAGAGACAAATTAACATATAGGCAGATAGACAGACAGACGGATAGACGGACAGACAGACAGAAAGACAGAGTGACAGACAGGCACACAGAGAAGCCAGAAAGGATTTTTTGTAGAGCAATACCAGAACCCGTCTGTGAATTCTGAGGACAAGTGAGACACAAAAGACGTGATGATGTAAGACTCCAAACAGTTTCCAGTTTCTGATTACCTGTAGAAACTATTAAATTTTCCAAAGAAAAAAGGAAACTTGTACCATGTTGGAACAAAAGCCTAGACACACACACACACACACACACACTCAAACACACATTTACACACACTTGCACACACACTTCTCTCTCTCTCTCTCTCCTCTCTCTCTCTCTCCTCTCTCTCTCTCTCTCTCTCTCTCTCTCTCTCTCTCTCTCTCTCTCTCTCTCTCTCTCTCTCTCTCTCTCTCTCTCTCTCTCTCTCTCTCCTCTCTCTCACACACACAGAGACACAAATGCAGACACATGCACACTCTCACATATACATACCCCCCCTCCCCCCCCCCACACACACACACACGGATAGCCTAGTGGTCAGAACATTGCGCTGGCAATTTGACGACCCGGGTTCGAGTCCGGTCGAGGAAATTTTTCTCCTGGAGCTAACATCAGTACTGACTCCACTCTCCCCAAAAGTCCTTCGGATCAGACTTTGAACCGAGGCTCCGTGTGCGAACGCACGCACATCTTGCGCACACGTTAAATTCTGTTCCGCTCTTCGTAAGAGTAGGCCATTGTGTGCCGGTGGGAACAGATGACAATATTTACAAAACTGCATACACACGGGGACCGGATGAAAAAAAGCACATGATTGCTTATTCTGTTATCCTCGATATAAAAGAATGAATAAAAAAAAAATAGTACATACACACATGCGCGTGCACACACACGCACGCAAGCATCCAAATACGCAAGCACTCAACTACCCCTCCCCTGCTACACACACGCACACACACATACATGCATACATACACACACATACACACACACAGCGCACGCACACACACACACACACACACACACACTTGCGCACTCACGCACTCGCGCGTGCGCATGCACGCACACATACCCCCCCCCCCCCCCCCACATACACACACACACACGCACACATACACACTCACACACACACACACAGAGTCGTACCACATACAAATACAGAGAGATCAGGGATTGCCAAATTGGAAACCCGCAAATACAGAAAATGCGATTAGAAAACGCTTAAAATCTAATATTTACAGGGTGGCTGAGGGTGGATTCTCTGAAGACAGAGGAAGAACGGGGAGAGAACGGTGTGAGACACTTGAGGTATCTCCCTGCTGTGCTTCTGTTCTCTGTCTCTGTCTGTCTGTCTGTCTGTCTGTCTGTCTGTCTGTCTGTCTGTCTGTCTGTCTGTCTGTCTGTCTATCACTCTCTGTCTCTCTCTCTGTTTCTCTCTGTTTCCTTATCTCGCTCTCCTACTTTCTCTCTCTCTGTTTCTCTTTCTGTCTATCTGTCTGTGTCTCTATCTGTATGTCTGCCTCTGTCTGTCTGTCTGTCTGCCCCCCCGTCTGTCTGTCTGTCTTCCTGTCTGTCTCTGTCTCTGTCTGTCTGTCTGTCTGTCTGTCTGTCTGTCTGTCTGTTTGTCTGTCTGTCTGTCTGTCTGTCTGTCTGTCTGTCTGTCTGTCTGTCTGTCTGTCTGTCTGTCTGTCTGTCTGTCTCTCTCTCTCTCTCTCTCTCTCCTCTCTCTCTCTCTCTCTCTCTCTCTCCTCTCTCTCTCTCTCTCTCTCTCTCCTCTCTCTCTCTCTCTCTCTCTCTCTCTCTCTCTCTCTCTCTCTCTCTCTCTCTTATCAGGTAACTTATCTTTTTCGCCTCGGGGTGCTCTTCCAATGGTTTTCTTCAATTTAACGTCTTTCCACTTAAGTGATATTGGATGATAGGAAAAAGAGGGACGGCAGATGCTCAAATGTTCGCTTTTTATTTATTAATTGCTTTTGATGTGGGATGTTTCTTTACATAGTCACCTTACTGACTGTTTATATTCCATCTTTTTCATAAAACACGCAATAATAATATGTGTCAATAAAAACACATAAAGATATACAGATCTCTGTCATATCGTGCAGGCACCCAAGTATACATAGAACATTCAGTCATATAATGATGACCGATTTGTTAAAAATCATGTCAATGTCTGTTTTTTGTTAAATTTTCACCCTCTCCCTTACTCTGTTTTATTATTATTTACTCGTAAGTTGTCTTTTTGGATTTAGATGATCTATTGTTTTTCTTTCTTGACAAACAATGTTCATAAGTAGAATGGAGTCTTTTTGTCTTTTTAAAAATTCTTTTATATCGAGGATTATGGAATAAGCACTCTTGCGCTTTTTTACATCCAGTGCGTATGCAGTGCGTGTACAGTGCGTGCGTGTACAACTACCCACTACCAACTACCCACTACGCCCAGATACCAACATAGTTTCTGACAAACCCCCTGAACACCAAGATAAAGACCCACCAATACTAAGGTGTGAAGTAGATGCAGCTATTAGACAATTGAAGAAGGGGAAGTCCCCTGGAATCGATAACATCCCAGCTGAACTCATAAAAAATGGAGGGAATGAAACAGCAAGGCGATTCACAGAACTTTGTCAGAAGATCCACGACACCAAAGAATGGCCAAAAGAATGGACACAGTCTCTTGTAATACCCCTGCCAAAGAAAGGAAACCTCAAACAATGCCAGAACTACAGAACCATCAGTCTCATAAGTCATCCTAGCAAGATCATGCTGCAGGTAGTCCTCAACAGACTGAAAAACCAAGCGGAAAAACTCCTGGCAGAAGAACAAGCGGGCTTTAGACCAAAACGCAGCACAATGGAACAAATTTTCAATCTGAGAATTCTGATAGAGAAGCATCTCCAACACCAAAAAGACTTGTACCACAATTTCATAGACTTCAAAAAGGCCTTTGACAGGGTATGGCATGACGGCCTCTGGCAAGTACTCAGGCACTTCAACATTGACAGCTGTCTAATTGAAGTCATCAAAGCTCTGTACGAGAACGCAGAAAGTGCAGTTTTTATGAATAATCACGTGGGCGAGTTCTTCAAGACCACGGTTGGGGTTCGCCAGGGCTGCCTTCTCTCACCTGTACTCTTCAACCTCTTCCTCGAAAACATCATGACAGAGACACTGCAAAACCACCACACTTCCATCTCCATTGGTGGAAGACCCCTTTGCAACCTCAGATTTGCAGATGACATTGACCTCATGGGCAGCAGCAAACAAGAACTGCAAATCCTCACAGACAATTTAACAGATCGAGCGAGCGCATACGGCATGGAGGTCAGTACAGAGAAATCAAAGATCATGCATGGTCAACAGCGCGAGTAATGACATCACGGAAATAAAGATGAATGGAGAAACACTAGAAGAGGTGAGCCAATTCAAATACTTAGGCTCCATCCTAACAAAAGATGGCACATCAAACAATGAAGTGAAAGCTCGCATTGCAACAGCAACATCTGCTCTAGTCAGACTCGAGAAGATCATCAGAAGCAACAACATCAGCTTCTGCACCAAATACCACCTTTACAAATCCCTCGTGATATCTATCCTCCTATATGGCTGTGAATCATGGACTCTGACAGCAGAGTTAGAGAGGAGAATCCAAGCATTCGAGAACAAGTGCCACAGAAGACTTCTCAAAATATCATACAAAGAACACAAGACCAATAACTATGTGAAAGAAGAAATCAAAAAGCGTGTGGGCCCCCAAGAGCCTTTGCTCTCCACCATAAAGAGGAGAAAGCTGATGTGGTTTGGTCACACCACAAGACACAACACCCTAGCAAAAACCATCCTGCAAGGAACAGTCGAGGGCAAGAGAAGAAGAGGCCGCCAAAAGAAATCATGGGTTGACAACATCAAAGACTGGACCGCCCAACCCCTGCAACACCTCCTACTAGCCACACAGGATCGTGAAGCATGGAAAAAGATCTCTGTTGCGTCTTCTCTCATGTCCCCCCTACGTCCTTTGGGACATGGGACTGAGTGAGTGAGTGAGTGAGCGTATGCAGTTTTGTAAATCTTGTCATAATTATTATCCCACCGGCACACAATGGCCTACACTTACGAAAAGCGGGACAGGCCAGGGTTTAACGTGGGCACAAGATGTTCTGCGTACACTCGCACACGGGTCTCGGTTTACAATCTCATCGGTCTAGAAAGGGAAGAAGATAGTACATAAAGTCATGATTGCAAGTCCTAGAATTATTTTGTTTCGGGTATTAAATGGTTTGCAATCTCACTTAACATGAAACAAGAGAAGAACAAGTCCATTAACGTATGGAATAAGATCAGCAATGACCCACTTCTGTAAGCTGGCGAGAACTACGACAGCAATATCCTTTCCCCTCTCTTCTCACTACTTCATTTTTTTATCACTTCATTTATCGTTCTGTTACTTGTTTTTCTTATTGTAAAAAACAACAACAACAGCTCAACTCTGCGTGCAGGGGCCAGTAGTGTCTGGAATGAAGAGGAGGATGGGAGTAAGAGTGTAGGGCAGAATATCAGGTTCAGCACTTACTTTCATTGCTCCATAACGGAACAAAATGGATTTAACGAGTGCTAGAGCCAGGCTCAAATAGTTACCAGCTTCTCAATTTTCAAGCTGACTTTTTTGGTTATGTTTTGGTTTATAATACTTATATTTTCATATATATATATGTATATATATATATATATATATATATATATATATATATATATATATATATATATATATATATAGATATATATATATATATATATATATATATATACATATATAAAAATATAATATGTTCCCATCCTCAGATAAAGCTCTGGGGTTTACCGATTGTAAGAATTTTGCGTACGCGACTGTTTTTCTGCCTCACAATTTATGTAATTGCATTTTAATCACTTGAATGGTGTCTACACACGACTCGTGTGTGCATGATGTGGTTTTGAAATTTTATCATCTGTTCCTAATGGTATGGAATGGC
>CM060328.1:5670656-5673156 GCA_030674155.1 Stramonita haemastoma | reverse complement strand
TCATGAGACACTGTGCATCTGGAGAATGTTTGACATTTGCAGCAACACTTGAATGGAAATTTGATTTAAATTCCCCAGGAATTTATTTCTAAGATCCTTAGACATAGGAAAGTTGAGGAGAAAATGCTGTTTGTCTTCGGTTACTGACATACAAAAAGGACATGATATTTGTAGCGAATTGCTGTAACGATAGATATTTGCATTTGGTGGCAAGAAGTTAAATTCTAATTTAGAAATATAGCAACACTAAAGCAGTAGGTATTAGTATCATTAACATATTTTTTCTTTCAGAATAATCTGTCAACTTCATATCTATTGCGATCTTTAACAGTGGAAAACAACTCTTGTATAAAGGTGTGAACTTAGCCTCTGCTTGAATATACATCAGAATGCTTTAACATCCCCCACACCTCGCTGCTCCCAAACAAACTGAAATCCTGTCTTGCTGTAAATTTCCCTTACTTTTGTTACCAGGCAATTCTTCCCAAGTCTATCTCACTCACTCAGTCCCATGTCCCAAAGGACGTAGGGGGGACATGAGAGAAGACGCAACAGAGATCTTTTTCCATGCTTCACGATCCTGTGTGGCTAGTAGGAGGTGTTGTAGGGGTTGGGCGGTCCAGTCTTTGATGTTGTCAACCCATGATTTCTTTTGGCGGCCTCTTCTTCTCTTGCCCTCGACTGTTCCTTGCAGGATGGTTTTTGCTAGGGTGTTGTGTCTTGTGGTGTGACCAAACCACATCAGCTTTCTCCTCTTTATGGTGGAGAGCAAAGGCTCTTGGGGGCCCACACGCTTTTTGATTCCTTCTTTCACATAGTTATTGGTCTTGTGTTCTTTGTATGATATTTTGAGAAGTCTTCTGTGGCACTTGTTCTCAAATGCTTGGATTCTCCTCTCTAACTCTGCTGTCAGAGTCCATGATTCACAGCCATATAGGAGGATAGATATCACGAGGGATTTGTAAAGGTGGTATTTGGTGCAGAAGCTGATGTTGTTGCTTCTGATGATCTTCTCGAGTCTGACTAGAGCAGATGTTGCTGTTGCAATGCGAGCTTTCACTTCATTGTTTGATGTGCCATCTTTTGTTAGGATGGAGCCTAAGTATTTGAATTGGCTCACCTCTTCTAGTGTTTTCTCCATTCATCTTTATTTCCGTGATGTCATTACTTGCGCTGTTGACCATGATCTTTGATTTCTCTGTACTGACCTCCATGCCGTATGCGCTCGCTCGATCTGTTAAATTGTCTGTGAGGATTTGCAGTTCTTGTTTGCTGCTGCCCATGAGGTCAATGTCATCTGCAAATCTGAGGTTGCAAAGGGGTCTTCCACCAATGGAGATGGAAGTGTGGTGGTTTTGCAGTGTCTCTGTCATGATGTTTTCGAGGAAGAGGTTGAAGAGTACAGGTGAGAGAAGGCAGCCCTGGCGAACCCCAACCGTGGTCTTGAAGAACTCGCCCACGTGGTTGTTCATGAAAACTGCACTTTTTGCGTTCTCGTACAGAGCCTTGATGACTTCAATTAGGCAGCTGTCAATGTTGAAGTGCCTGAGTACTTGCCAGAGTCCGTCATGCCATACCCTGGGTGACAAATGAGGTTCTTGACCTCTGCGACAAAAGAAGAGAACTTAAGAAACAAAAGTTCACAAGTCAAGAGGCTTACAAGAAGTACATGGATAGCCACAGAGAAGTGAGAAAAAAGATGAGAGAAGCCAAAGAAGGGTGGATAGAAGAACAGTGCAACAACATCGAAGCTGGAATGACCAAGGGAAACAGCAAAACAGCTTACGACACTTTGAAAGCACTAACGAAAACCACACAGCCTAAAGCCTCTGTTATTGAAGACAAAGAAGGAAATCTTTTAACGGAAAACAATGCCATCCTCCAACGCTGGACAGAATACTGTGAGGGATTGTACAACTACCCACTACGCCCAGATACCAACATAGTTTCTGACAAACCCCCTGAACACCAAGATAAAGACCCACCAATAATAAGGTGTGAAGTAGATGCAGCTATTAAACAATTGAAGAAGGGGAAGTCCCCTGGAATTGATAACATCCCAGCTGAACTCATAAAAAATGGAGGGAATGAAACAGCAAGGCGATTCACAGAACTTTGTCAGAAGATCCACGACACCAAAGAATGGCCAAAAGAATGGACACAGTCTCTTGTAATACCCCTGCCAAAGAAAGGAAACCTCAAGAAATGCCAGAACTACAGAACCATCAGTCTCATAAGTCATCCTAGCAAGATCATGCTGCAGGTAGTCCTCAACAGACTGAAAAACCAAGCAGAAAAACTCCTGGCAGAAGAACAAGCGGGCTTTAGACCAAAACGCAGCACAATGGAACAAATTTTCAATCTGAGAATTCTGATAGAGAAGCATCTCCAACACCAAAAAGACTTGTACCACAATTTCATAGACTTCAAAAAAAGTCTATCTAGTTTAAGTTATAATATCTGATAAGCTTCGTATGGTAGTCTTTTAGTATTCATTTGT